>RJVU01027559.1:5836203-5873285 GCA_003731715.1 Anabarilius grahami | reverse complement strand
TTAATGGGTTTATGCATTAAAAACTGAATTTTATCTTGTACTAAAATTCAAAATTTATGCTTTTACTATGTAATGTTTTCTAATGTTCTGAGTAAAATTTTAAAAAGCATTTTTTTTCTGCTTATGATATCTTTAATGGAGTAATATCATTAGATTAATTTGACCACATGGCTCATAAAGAGATACTTTTTTTCCTTTATTCTTTATCAGTATTATTTGTGTTTATTGAGCATGTCATGTGCTGTAATGCATTTAAATTTGCAAGTTGATTGAATGTTTTATACTTTTTTTAAATTGTAATGTGATACCAGAATTTATTGAGTTATACACTACCATTCAAAAGACTGGGGTAGATAATTTAATATTTTTGAAAGAAGTCTTATGTTCAACAAGGCTACATTTATTTGAACAAAAAGACAGTAAAACAGTAATATTGTAAAATATTATTACTATTTAAAATAACTGTTTACTATTTGAATTTATTTTAAAATACAATTTATTCCTGTGATGCAAAGCTGAATTTTCAGCATCATTACTCCAGTCTTTAGTGTCCCATGATAATTTAGAAATTGTTTCTGGATTCTTTGATGAATATAAAGTTCAAAAGAACAGTATTTATGTGAAATAGAAATATTTTGTAACATTATAAATCTTTACGGTCACTTTTAATTAATTTAATGAAATTAAATTACCTTTGAATAAAAGTATAAATAAAAAAGACTTTACTGACCCCAAAATTTTAAAAAATTACTGTGACATAGTTAAAATACATATGGAATACAGAATATTTTAGAAGGCTGTAATCACATATTTAAGATAGAAAATTATGATTGTTGAAAGATTATTAATTTAAAAAATCCTGAACTCTGCAGGCACAAATGGTACCATTTCCTTAGAATTATCCAGAAATAAGCATCATGCTGTTCACGCACTTTTATGAGAACTTGTTTGGAGATATTTTGTTTGCATATTATAATACTATATTAATGTGTTGGTGTGTGTTAGAGAGGATCCCTGGCATGTGGCTAAAATAGTGAAGAGTTACATGCAGCAGCACAACCTACCACAGAGAGAGGTGGTGGAGTCCACCGGCCTCAACCAATCCCATCTCTCCCAGCACCTCAACAAGGGCACACCCATGAAGAATCAAAAGCGTGCCGCCCTTTACAGCTGGTACATCAAGAAACGGACAGAGATCAGTCAACGTGAGTATGACCATTTCTTATTTCTCATTTGCAAGATTTTGTTTTAGTACTCCTTCAAGATTTACACTATCAGAATGAATGGAATGAATGAATCTCTCACACTGATAAATGCAGAATTCACCAATGCCAGTCGAGGTGTCATGTCAGGAGAGGAAGCCGGGGAGGATGTGAGAAAGGGACGGAGGAATCGATTCAAATGGGGTCCCGCCTCCCAGCAAATCCTGTTCCAGGCTTATGAACGACAGAAGAACCCCAGTAAGGAGGAGAGGGAGGGACTGGTGGAAGAGTGCAACAGGTAAATGAACACAGGTGTGAACTGGGAGCCATAACCCAAACTGATTTTAAAGGGTTAGTTCACCCAAAAATTTAAATTCTCTCAGCATTCATTTACCTCCATGTCATTCCAAACTCATAAGACAAACACAAATAAAGATATTTTTAATGAAATCTAAGAGATTTCTGTTCCTCAATTGTAAGTTTATTCATCCAAAACTCTGAAGCTTTGAAACAACCATAAAGAGATCACAAAAGAAATCCAAAAGAAAGCAGTTTAATACAAGTCTTCTGAAGAGATACGATCACTTTATACGATGAACAGATTTAATTTAGGCTTTTATTCACATATAAACATTGATCAGCGAATGAACGTAGAGCACTCAAATTTCGGTAATATCAGTTGAACGAATGCATGTGTGTTTTAGAGCGGAGTGTCTTCAGAGAGGAGTTTCTCCTTCTCAACTGGCTGGCCTGGGCTCTAATTTGGTCACAGAGGTTCGTGTATATAATTGGTTTGCGAATCGGCGTAAAGAGGAGGCCTTTCGCCACAAACTGGCACTGGACGTGCCCTACAGCAGCCAATCTGCTTCCTCCACAGGACAGACTCTACCATCTAGTCCTTCACCAGGTACGAAGTTATTCAAGCTCATATCTATCCATATACCATCTGTTGACTGATGCTTTGTCATTTGCACATAAAATTACACTTATTTTGAAGCCTTTTTAATGTCCAAAGGGTTTATTTTTAATGACCTAGAAGAGTTCTCCCTGAATCTGACCTGTTTTACCAACCTTTCTCTTTTGTTCATTCACTGAAGTTCTGAAGTACAGCCAGTCAGTGTTGTGTGAGAGTTTGGGCACAATGAGAAGCTCCAGTGGTGAAAACAGGGCTGGCAGCGGTCGTCTAGCCAGTCCAGTTCAGCTGGAACCCAGTCATACACTCCTGGATACACACCATCACAAACCAGTGAGAATAAATTGTTTTTGCTTTTTTTTCACCAACTAAAAGAGTTTCAAACTTGATAGCAGACTCCTAGCACGTCTTTGAGCAACCCACATCTGTTTCATTCCTGAATGATCCCCGTTTTGAACAAATCGGATGACTGAATGATTCAATGACCCATT
Source organism: Anabarilius grahami (assembly GCA_003731715.1). NCBI lineage: Eukaryota > Metazoa > Chordata > Actinopteri > Cypriniformes > Xenocyprididae > Anabarilius > Anabarilius grahami. The sequence goes on along the minus strand of RJVU01027559.1, from coordinate 5,870,679 downwards.
CATAAAGTCATGACTCACTTGCTTCATTCTTGAATGAATAGAATGATTCAATAACTTGCTCATTATGGTGCTGACTTGCCGCCACCTACTGGTGGTTTTAGTTTCACATTTAACATTTTTTCAATCATTTCTTATTTGAATATATTATGCATTCACTATGTGATATTTTAATATTAAAAACATTTTCCCATTTCTGACATAATTTTAAATGTAGTGACATTTTATAACCACATGGCTCAAAAAGAGATTATTTTAAATTCTCTTTACAGTCTTTAATTATGCTTTTTTTCAGCTTTTCATGTGGTGCAATGCTAATTTGCTTTAGTTAATGCCGTTATTAAACATTTTAAAGCTTTTAACATGATACTGAAGTCATACCAGAATTTAAATACTTTTTCTGATCATTACTTATATAAAAAAAAATGGACAATTACAATACTGCAAACAGTTTGCCCCAAAATGTAAATTCTTTCATCATTTACTCACCCTCATGTCACCCAAACCTGTAAAAATTTATTTGTTCTGCAAGACACAAAAGATATTTTAAAGAACGTTTCAACAGTTTTTGTCCATTCTATAGTAGTCAGTGGGGGCCAAAACAACACTGGACCACTTTGACTTTGATTGTATGGACAAAAACACGGAGGCCTGGTTTCACAGACAGGGCTTAGCCTAAGCCAGGATTAAGCCTAAATTCAATTAGGATATTTAAGTAGCTTTTATAAACATTCACTAGAAAAAAACATTACCGATGTGCATCTTGAGACAAAACAATGGCACTGACATATTTTAAGATCTGTCAGTACAAGTTACTTTCAGTTACAATAGCTCAAACACGCATTTAAGCCTAGGACTAGTTTAAGCCTTGTCTATGAAACCGGGGGTGAGACATTTAAAAAAAATTAAATAAATAAAAATCTTCCCTATATGATGAAAGAATTTTCACTTTTGGGGTCAACTATCCCTTTATGGCAAATGGAAGCTGAAACCTGACAGTTTTTATTTCCTCTCTTAGGTATCTGGTGGTGGCTCGTTACCTCCTGTCAGTACTCTCACTTCCCTGCACGGAGTGTCCGGATCCTCCGCTGGTCCTCCAGGACTGATCATGGCCTCCCTACCAAGTGTAATGAGTCTGGGAGACTCCTCACTTCTCATAGGTATAACGCATACAGTTAACTACATTGACAGTTTAACACCAAAATGCTGCTAATTAATGTTAATACATGTCTTTTACTGTAGGTTTGACATCCTCTCAACCACAGACGGTCCCTGTCATCAACAATATGGGGGGAGGGTTTACTACCCTTCAGCCAATCTCGTTTCAGCAGCAGCTTCAAGCCTCACCTCAGCAGCCAATAGCACAGCAGCTCCAGTCTCACATTAGCCCAAGTTCCTTCATGGCAACAATGGCACAGTTCCCATGCCACAGTAAGTACTTAAGTTACTAATTAAGTAAGTACTTAAGTAGTGGTATACTTTCTAAGGCAAGCATTACTATTATTTTTGACTTCCATTTAGCGATTCCCTATAACCACCCAGAACATCCTAACAACCACATACAGTATTCAAATGGCAGAGGTCAAATGGCTGTTCTGCTTAAAATTTTGGTGGAAAACCATGATACACTACCATTCAAAAGACTGGGACAAGTAAGATTTGGGGAAAAAATAAAACAAATTAAAACTTTTTCAGCAAGGATGCATTAAATTGATCAAAAGTGAAAGATTTATAATGTGACAAAAGATTCTCATTTCAAATAAATGCTGTTAATTGTAATTATTCCAAACTTTTGACCAGTGGTGTAGCAAAATACTAACTAGTAGTCAGAACACTTTAGCTACTACACAACAATACTAGCATGGCGGCGGTGAGTTTTGAATGGACAAGAACCATGCAAAGACCTTGTTTGTCACATTTCAGAGAAATAGCGTGGACTTAACCAAAATTCTGCTTTAATATTGTGTGTGTTTCAGTGTATAGCAAAGCAGACCTGAGCTCTTACCCCTCCTCCAGTCTCCTGTCCCAGGCTATGGTCATCGCAGACAGCAGCAGCATTGGGGCACTGACAAACCTCACAGCTGTTCGACAGGCAAGAACCAAACAAAATCTCAATCACACTGACCATGTTTACATGCACGTCATTTTTAGATTAAAGCATTAGTTCACACAAAAATGACATTTCTGTCATTAATTACTCGCCCTCATGTCGTTCCAAACCCGTAAGACCTTCGCTCATCTTCGGAACACAAATTAAGATATTTTTGATGAAATCCAAAAGGTTTCTGAACCACACATAGGCAGCAACGTCATTGCACCTCTCAAGGCCCAGAAAGGTGTGGTTCAAGCTTAATGTTATGAAGCGACAAGAATACTTTCATTCATTGCCATTTATGGTGATTCAAATCAAAACGGTGTTACAGGAATTCAAAAACAGCTTTTACCTTTAATTGCCAAGAAAAACTATATGAATCTACAGCAATTCTTTCAAATGATCTATCATTTTTCTCCTGATCAGATTCTCAGCTCAGATCCTGAGGGTCACACAGACACTCCCATTGAAGAGGAGTCTTTACATCTGCAATCCACTTCACCAGAACCAGGTAGGCTACAAACCCTGTGCTTACGGTAGCCAAATTCAGATGTTACTACTATGAAACCATTACCATCTATGATTCTCCTATACTTAAAATGAAGTATGTGGTTTCTGCGACACTAGTGGCACCTAGCGGAATTGCAATATTTTTAAACAACTTAAACATCACAAACATAGCTCTTACAGGTGCTTGTGAAGGCATGTCTCAAGAGGTAAAATTAGGCTACTAGTACTTACAATGAAAGGTTCAATATATTAGGAATACCTTTAGCTGTGTTGCTATGTGTCATAAGTAAGCAGTTGAGTAAGCCAGAGCGAACACAAGTGACTTATAATAAACGTATCTGCACATTTCTGACATGACGCGCTACAACTGTTTGAAGCAGAGTACACATTATAAACTTGTACATCTCAATGACCCAACCTGTTTAGTCTTTTTAAGTTAACAGGTGTATTCGACTTAAAGCGGCACTGCATAGACCAACATCATAGTACCACGAGAGCGATTAGAGAGCTGACGGCTCTATATGGTTTCGAATCGCTCTAGCGGAACTTTGCGGATGTCATACACCAATTGATTTGCGCAGCACCGCTTCAAGTCGAACACACCTATTTTCTTTTCCCCACGTAGCAGTCATGGTCCCGCACCGGTGTCACGAGAAATCGAGCCTCCATTATAACGCATTTTAAACTATGTAATTCATTACGTCATTTTGCAGGAATTATAATCAGCCGCTAAAAATACTACTCATTAAAACTCAGTTGAACTAATGGGATCACTCGGGGTCCTTAAGGAGATTCCTGGGGAGACTCGATTATTCACCACACCGGCAAAACACTCTTAGGCTCCGCCTGCTACAGTAGCCACGCCCCAAACTCTCACTATAGGTTGAGCTGAAAAGCGACTGACGCCAGGTTCACACATATTTTCTGTGACCATGTTAACAGGTTAGAGCATTCACACTGCACACGGATATGGCACGACCAGTCTATTTTTGCTGTGCTGCACACGCTGAATTAAAGTGATAGCGCATGGTTCTGGTCAAAATGAACACGGTTGGGCATGAAAATGTAGTAATTTTACAATAAGTGCATATAATTAAAGGAACACTACACATGTTTTGAAAATAGGCTGATTTTCCAACTCCCCTAGAGTTAAACAGTTGAGTTTTACAGTTTTTGAATCCATTCAGCCGATTCTCCGGGTCTGGCGGTACCACTTTTAGCATAGCTTAGCATAGTTAATTGAATCTCATTAGGTCATTTTTGAACGAGATGCTATCTTCTAAATCAGATTCAATGAACTATGCTAAGCTATGCTAAAAGTGGTACCGCCAGACCCGGAGATCGGCTGTATGGATTTGAAAACGGTAAAACTCAACCGTTTAACTCTAGGGGAGTTGGAAAATGAGCCTATTTTCAAAAAAGTGGAGTGTTCCTTTAAAGTATACTACTTTTTTTTGCACAGTAGCCTAATCTTATTACTTTAAGCCCAGAGTAAAGCTAAGAAAGCAGCACACTTATAAGTAATGCGGTAAAAATTATATCCAAGTACCTTTTTTTTTAACGTGAGATACATTACACAGCATGCTATGTGACATGCTGGTGGTCGGAGAACTACACTCGGAACAAGAAAGCTACAATGGATGACGATCGCCTAATCAGTGAGGTGGAAAAACATGAAGTGTTGTATGACCCGCAGGACTTTTCATATAAAGATTTAAACACGAAAGAGAAAGCATGGGAGACAATTTCTTCGGCTGTTGGTGTGGATGGTAAGTTAAAGTATTTGTGATTACTAAAGATTTATGTAAGAGAAGTATTTTGCCACTTGCTTCAGCATCTTAATATATAACTCTATATAGAAGTAATGAATCGAATTCTGCGTTGTTTATATTTATTGTGTTTGAAACCGCTGATCAGCAGCGCACTGCAAACGCGTCTAAGCATGTGCTGCTCCTGCACCGCATACGTACTGCATATGCACTGCAAACAGAGTATGTGTGAACCTGGCGTGACACATCTGAGTGGACCGCTCTCATTGTTTAGGTGTCTGGAAGGCTCAATGTTTACAATTTTGGGGGAGATAAACCCATGAATGGCATACTAATAGCAGTCAATGTACAATAAAATGAATTAAAAGAATGTATTTTAACATAAAACAATCTTACACACTTCACCTTTAAATTTCCAGCATCTTCGGGTAGTTTGGAGCTCTACCCTCAGACCCAGACAAGTGAAACCCATCCTTCACACCTGCTCTCCTCTTCACCAGGGGACATCGACCCTTACATCCCTACACAGATGGTCTCTACTGCACAATAGCTGCAGCTACTGATGACAATACCACTTCCAAAAGCTTATGAGAAAACAATGAAAAACAAAAAACAATGATCTGTCCTTGTAAAAATCCAAACCACTATATTGCTATCTGCTGCCTACGCATGATAATGATGATGTTTGTCACAAAACCTTAAATTATGCTCAATAAAAGGAGTCAAGCTTTCATTTAAAATAGACTCTTGTGTGAACATGTATATAATTAGTTTTAGGTTTCAAAATGTAACTAATAAATGCTTGTAAAAAATACAATTGTTCTGGATTTCAGTCTGATTAAAACAAACAAACAAAAAAGTCTAGAAAAATATTTTGTAGTAAAATAGCAAAATAAACTATTTTATTGATATTTTGGTGGATTTAAAGCATGAAAATGCTAAATTCTCAAAAAACAAACGGGAAACTGGTCAAGAAACTTAACTTTGCAGTCAACTATTAAAGTTCATAAAACAGCATTTACAGAACAATTACTATTTCAAACAATAAAGTCATTCATTATCGCCTTTTTTGCCCTTTTTTCTTTTCTTTTTCTTCTTTTTTTCTTTGTCAAATTCTCTACCACAGTTGTTTGTGCTCCTGTTGCATCTCCATTAGACTGTTTCTCTGACACATGAATGCATTTCTCCTCACTTCCCTCTGTGGATGTTTTTCTTTTCTTCTTTTTCTTGGTCTTCTTTGTGACTGTGTCCTCTTTTACAGACTCTATGTTTGCCATACTTTTCCTATCTGTCGTCTCTGTGAAGGTTTGGGCTAAAGGGCCGAGGATGTCTGACACAGACACAGCAGCTTCTCTGAGCCTCAACTCCATCTCACTGTCACTGTCACTGCAGAAATACAAGAAACAAGATGCTTCAAACATTATATAGATTGTCATTAATGCAAAATTAATTATAAACATACTGGCTTGTTGATGAGTAGTATCATCAATTATGTTCAGACAGACAGATAGAAAGATAGATCATTGAAATGGCAATGAAAAGCTATTTTTCTACCTTTTGCATTGTGACATTTAGGACAATTAAGCATATTCTTCCTTGGGCATAAGTTACTTTATTTACTGTAATAACACTGTTGGACTGTAACTTGCCTTAAAGTGTTAGATCAAACAAAAAATTTAAATTCTGTTATCAATTACTCACCCTCATGTCATTCAAAACCCATCTGAATTTCATTTATCTTGGAAACACAAATGCAGACATTTTTAATGAAATCGCAGAGATGTCTGTCCCCCTATTAACCCAAAACTCTGACACTTCTTAAAATAAATCCAGATGAAATGTGCAGTTTAATCCAAGTCTTCTAACGAGACCTAATTTTATTCACATATAAACACTGATCAGCGAATGTACATAAAACACTCAAATATGGTGAATGGAAGCTCAAGCGTACTTGCTTGACGAACAAAAGCCAACAATGTGGTTCATTCTCACGTCATGCCAGCACGTTTGAGCTTTAGCAAGAACCAGCAAGGTTTAACTCGTACGGCAAACAAGCACAGTTGAGCTTTTGTGTCTCTTCATAAGACTTGAATTAAACAGCTTGATTCATATGAATTTATTTTTACATTCTGAAGATTTTTGGGAGTGTAGACTTTCAATGAAGGGACAGAAATCTCTCAGATTTCATTAAAAATATCTTAATTTGTGTTTCCAACAGGGATAAACCAATAACCAATAATTCTTTATCTTTGAAAGCCAAGAACCGATATATCTAAATCCAAATCCAAATAATTTTTTTGAGAACCTGATTACAAAAACAAAAGGTTCACCATTAAGAGCCATGTCCCAAGCACTTCAACATAAATCAGACAAAGTACAGTACCTAGCTTGAACCATAAAGATTCCTTAACTTTTAAAATCAATTTTACACTCTTATGACCAAATTTCTTTATTAAAAAAAAAAAATCAACTGCCTTACAAAGAAATCAAATACCTAAATAATGCAAATAAAGCCAGGGACACACCTAACGATTAGCTGAAACATTCTAAGACTGAACTGAACACACATACCGATTGTTTCCAGCGACTGAAGCAGATTTAAATACTTACACATGGAATTTGAACACCGACTGTAATCGCAGACTGAACGCGACTGGACGCGTTTGAGCGCGATCAGTCATAAGTATTAATTTACATTCATAATCGGCCTTACAATCGTTAAGTGTGTGCGCAGCTTAAGGCATCGGACAAGAGGTATAAAGAACCAAAATGCATATGCCATGGATAAATAAAATGTAATAGCCTATGCACAGACAATAATGAAATTAATTTAGTAAAACCATGATGTTGCTGAAAATATTACAAGAAAAATGGAAGTGCTAGTTATTATTAATATTGCAGTGTTTTTTTTAAAAACAGAAACATCGTTTTAAACAACATTGCTGTTTGAGCTGTGCGCGCTGCAGCCAAACAGCTGAATGGACACCGGTAAACTGAAGCGGTTTGTTAGTGGGTTAATTAACTTAAAGGGATAGTTCACAGAAAAATGAAAATTGTCATCCTTTACTCACCAACATGAGGGTGAGTTTTTTCTTCTGCTGAACACAAAAGAAGATATTTTGAAAAATGTTGGTAACGAGACAGTTGACGGTACCATTGACTTCTATAGTATTTTTTTCCTATTATGAAATTCAATGACTACCGTCAACTGTCGACACCCGAGCGGATTCAGGTCCAAAATTTCGACGAGTGCCTCTGACACGGGTCATTAGTGGCCTCGGGTAATTTATAATAAATGTGCTTTTTCTGAATGGACCCAAGAAGAACCAAATTCTTTTAAACAATATCGGGCATTTAACAAAATTATATTATTTAAAACAATTCTATGACCATGTTATTATCTCACTTTAAGTTCTCTCTGAATCTGCGCTTCTAAGTGCAATGGACTCTACGCACGGTTGCTTCCGCATTTAAACTAAGTTGCTCCCCATTTTTGATTACTGTTTCAATGAGTGCCATCAGCATGGATTTTAGATTACTTTTAAGAATAATAAAACAAAAGTTGGGAAAGTGATATCATTGTTCTTTTTGCTTCTTACTTCTAAATTCATCCCAGCTTCTTCCATTTGTCATCATTATCATTTTGGGTTTGAACACAAAAAAGCACCGCTTGATTGGTGAATATCCCTAAAGAAAAGCTAAATAAAAAGCAATGTTTAATTATTTAGATAATTACCTTGAATATTTAGAAAAATAAACTTTAATCATCGTATAATCAGGTAAATAACATTACGCTAAAAGTTATAGGACGTAATGAGGTTGTAGTGATAAGTGATTGTGATTTCAGCATTTAAGTGCATTTTTGAGAAACACGTAGAGAAAAGGAACAAACGCTTGTAACCTCACACACAGAAATCCATCTTATAGCAATGAGATCCATCAGGAAAAGCCTCTTGCTTCATTACGCTGAGTGTTCATGCAGGGCTTTTCTTTTTTGCATGCAGAAGCCCTTCGCCGGAGATGAGGTAAATAGCGTTGCAGACTAAACTAGCAAAGGGCTTCTCTAGAAACATGCCGGTGCAAAATGACGACTTAAAGGTGGTACAGAGGATCTTTTCGTCGACTGAGTTTTTGAAATGAGCGCATGCATAAGAACAACCCCCCTCCTTCACATCTCTTTTCAAGGGAACGCCTCCCAAAACTCGTGCAGGAGTATTGGAACACGAGTGTTTACCACCGGCATTCGCTGTGTTATTAAGCCGGGCACACATTTAACGACTAGCTAAAACATTCTGACTGTGCTCAACATACAGCGATTGTTTCCTGCTCCTGAAGCAGATTTATATACTTTCACATGGAATTTGAACACCGACTGTAATCGCAGACTGAACACAACTGGCTCTGACTGGACGCGTTTGAGCGCGATCAGTCATAAGTTTCAATTTACATTCATAATCGGGCTTACAATCGTTAAGTGATTCATTATGTCGGACTCACCGCAGGTAACTCATAATCTGCAGTTGTTACTCCTGTCTCCTGACAAAAACATTGCATGCGGCGCCTGTGGAGTGTGGAAAGTTACTGGAGCGAGCAGCCGCGCGTCTCTCACAAGGAACGTCATGGCAGTGATTGACAAGCCAAAGGACCAATCGTTTACGCGATGATCGGGTAAACGATTGGCTGATGTTTTTAAGGCCCTACCTCGTGCACAGATGATGTATATTAATAATATTAATTTCAGCGCACCTAATAAATAGTCTTTTATCAGTTAGTAAAGACAGTTTCAAGTAATATTGCAAAAATGTATAAAACAAAACATCCTCTTTAGCACCTTTAACATGTAAGGGGACCCGCGGCATATGAGATATAAATGGCTCATTCTAAGGTAATAAAAACATAACGGTTCATTATGTAAGGTCTTTTTACACCACTGAAAACATAGTTATGTATATTATATTGCCTTTCTGTCAATAGATCCTCCTAAAATGTACACAGTGCACCTTTAATTATATTTTCCTTTTCCAAGTGATTCCAATCATATTTCAAGAAAGCACATCTCAAGTGTCTCAGCTGGAGGAAATAATTCATTATTTATCGGCCAAATGTTCTTATCGGGCTGATAACCTTAAAAAGATTAATCCACTTTTAAATAAACTTTTCCTGATAATTTACTCACCCCCATGTCATCCAAGATGTTCATGTCTTTCTTTCGTCAGTCGAAAAGAAATTAAAGTTTTTGATGAAAACATTCCAGGATTATTCTCCTTATAGTGGATTCAACGGTCTCCAGATGGTTGAAGGTTGAATTCCGCATTCTTCAAAACGCTTACGCTGTATGTCCTACGCCTTCCCTATTCTACTTACGGAACGAACGCGGCGGCAGTTTCGTTTTTTTTCCTTAAGCAGAATAGGAAAGGCGTGGAACATACAGCGTCAGCATTTTGAAGAATGAGGAAAGCGGAAGTACGTTCAAGGCGATATTTTGTGTTTATAAAGCATACAGTTGTATTTTTTTTCGAAAATGACCGATCGTTTTGCTAGATAAGACACTTATTCCTCGTCTGCTATCGTTTATAGCCCTTTGAAGCTGAACTGAAACTGTAATTTTGACCTTCAACCATCTGGAGGCCATTGAAGTCCACAATAAGGAGAATAATCCTGGAATGTTTTCATCAAAAACCTTAATTTATTTTCGACTGAAGAAAGAAAGACATGAACATCATGGATGACATGGGGGTGAGTAAATTATCAGGAAAAGTTTATTTAATAGTGGACTAATCCTTTAACATTAAAAATAGAGATATATCGGTCGATACTGATATGGTGGCCGATATATAATTCATCCCTTGTTTCCAAAATTAATAAAAATTCTTATGGGTTTGGAACAAAATGAGGTTGAGTAACTGATGACAGAACTGTAAATTTCTGGTGAACTATTCTTATAAAAAAATAATAATAAATTTAAAAAATATATATTTCTGATTGTCCTATCATAAGCAGGACTCGGACTCACCTAGAGCTGATAATTGGTCTTCTTTTAGGAGGTGGAGGAGGTGATTGTTCCTCCCATTTTCCAGAGGCAGATGTGGAGAACAGACGGAAACCTTTAGAAAATTGCATTAAATATTAAGCTATATGACATCCAGATATTTAGCTTAGACATTTGTGGGTATCATGTATATTGTTGTACATCTGTCACTTTGTAACAATAAATTTACATATACATATGTAAATGTACTGCAGTAATTACTTGTGTATCTTAAGATTTTTAAATCCTTTTTCTTGAGGTACCTCAAACTATAAGATCTCTAATGTCAACTTACCTTCTTCATTGTCCTCTTCATCTCTGTTTTTGGACTGACCAGGTTCTGAATCAACAGTCTCAGACACTTCTGAAATGCACCTATGGTTGAGTGTGTTTGTAAACAAGAGTGAGAGAGAGAAATTGTACTGACAAGCTTAGAAATAAAAGATAATGACAAATACACTCGTAGTGTCTCACCCGTCCAGTATGGCTCCTAACTTTTTCGCCACATGGGATTGAAACTCTGGTGTTGTCCCGAGCTCATTCCCATCATGTTCATGCTTTGAAACATCGACTCTGTGTAACAAAGTTAACCAAGCTCATGACAAAATAACTACTGAAATCCAATCTCAACGCGTTTTTTATTCATACGGACTCACCTACGACTTTGTCTGCCGTCGTTTTCTCCTTATGGGAAAAAAGCAGCACTGAGTTAGTCCTGAGATATCCATGTAATATCTGTCAACGCTTTATTGATTAGTAAAGTAATTTCATCTCATACTATTCACTGCAAACATCTTGAAAAACAAATATCTCATTAAAAACACTGAGGTACCTTTTCCATTGATCTTGGCATCACGTGGTCCAAAGTGCCAGACAGCTTCTTTCAGTCTTGCCGAGTTTTCATCTTCACTACTGCTTTCAGACATCCTCAAGGTTTATCAGTGTTTTAATTAAATATCAGTTTGTAGCTATGAAACTACGCAGTTAAGACGTAAAGCATGTTTTTGATTAAGACTGGTTGACGTGCATAAACGCACGAGCAACGACAGACATTACCGTATAGTGGTGCAGAATTTCTGGAGAAATGCTTAAACTGTGACTGTGAATGTCACAAAAAATGTGATACGACGTGTAATTATCCACTACTTAACACATAAAAAGTCCACACGAGCTTTCGTTTCACATGTAGTCAACACGAACAAAAAATGCTCAAGTTGCAGCATCAAGCATAAGGTGCTTCACTGCCACCTGCTGTAATGGAGATAAAACCGTATGTAATAAAATGAGGGAAGGGCAATCTATTGACCTACCAAGACAGAAAGACAAACACAACACCTTAAAGTATTTTTTAAACATTATAAACTTATTTAAGTTCTTGTTTTTCTATTCTGTGGTAATTCTTTTTCTGATTTAAAATGTGTGCCCAATGCCATAATTCATGATTCAAGGTCAGTGCACAGAATAGTAGTTTGAGATTTTAAAACTTTGTCTGTTGTTCAGTGTTGCTCTCTTAAATCTTAAATCAGTCCATTGTAAAAAAATAATTGAAAGAGGATTATTTGCCAAATATAGCCTACTAGGTTTGTACAAAAATAGAACATATTAACCATGTAAAGCCTGACATATGAAATAATAGTCTGAAAAATCTTCTCTTTTTTTTAATGGAACAGTTTATTGAACATTTAGACAACATATATNAAAAAAAAAAAAAAAAAAAAAAAAATCTTAATCTTAAAAAAAAAAAGTTTGCATATGTTTGTAAGTATCATATTTGAGGCTCCAGGCTTTTATGGCTCATATAGTATAGCTCATATACTATAGTATACACTCACCTAAAGGATTATTAGGAACACCATACTAATACTGTGTTTGACCCCCTTTCGCCTTCAGAACTGCCGTAATTCTACGTGGCATTGATTCAACAAGGTGCTGAAAGCATTCTTTAGAAATGTTGGCCCATATTGATAGGATAGCATCTTGCAGTTGATGGAGATTTGTGGGATGCACATCCAGGGCACGAAGCTCCCGTTCCACCACATCCCAAAGATGCTCTATTGGGTTGATATCTGGTGACTGTGGGGGCCATTTTAGTACAGTGAACTCATTGTCATGTTCAAGAAACTAATTTGAAATGATTCGAGCTTTGTGACATGGTGCATTATCCTGCTGGAAGTAGCCATCAGAGGATGGGTACATGGTGGTCATAAAGGGATGGACATGGTCAGAAACAATGCTCAGGTAGGCCGTGGCATTTAAACGATGCCCAATTGGCACTAAGGGGCCTAAAGTGTGCCAAGAAAACATCCCCCACACCATTACACCACCACCACCAGCCTGCACAGTGGTAACAAGGCATGATGGATCCATGTTCTCATTCTGTTTACGCCAAATTCTGACTCTACCATCTGAATGTCTCAACAGAAATCGAGACTCATCCGACCAGGCAACATTTTTCCAGTCTTCAACTGTCCAATTTTGGTGAGCTCGTGCAAATTGTAGCCTCTTTTTCCTATTTGTAGTGGAGATGAGTGGTACCCGGTGGGGTCTTCTGCTGTTGTAGCCCATCCGCCTCAAGGTTGTGCGTGTTGTGGCTTCATAAATGCTTTGCTGCATACCTCGGTTGTAACGAGTGGTTATTTCAGTCAAAGTTGCTCTTCTATCAGCTTGAATCAGTCGGCCCATTCTCCTCTGACCTCTAGCATTAACAAGGCATTTTCGCCCACAGGACTGCTGCATACTGGATGTTTTTCCCTTTTCACACCATTCTTTGTAAACCCTAGAAATGGTTGTGCGTGAAAATCCCAGTAACTGAGCAGATTGTGAAATACTCAGACCGGCCTGTCTGGCACCAACAACCATGCCACGCTCAAAATTGCTTAAATCACCTTTCTTTCCCATTCTGACATTCAGTTTGGAGTTCAGGAGATTGTCTTGATCAGGACCACACCCCTAAAAGCATTGAAGCAACTGCCATGTGATTGGTTGATTAGATAATTGCATTAATGAGATATTGAACAGGTGTTCCTAATAATCCTTTAGGCGAGTGTATAGTATTTTGATTTTTATGGCCAAATTTTTATGGCCAAAGAAGTCTGAAAGCTTGTAATGTAAATCAATTAGATCTTTATAACAGTATAGCAGATTACTTAGCCTACATAAAATGCTTATAAATATCAGTTGTCACTATATCTTCCAATAATATGACTTATGATATTTAAAATGCTTAGTTTTATGATCAAACGTTTGTATAGTTTTTATTGTGAAGAGAAAAACATAATGCAATGCAATACAATGATGATTGAGAGTTTCACGAAAGTTCCTCAAAAACCTGATGCATCATATTTGATACTCACATTTTAACACGACTTTTCTAAAAAATGATGTATGGATAATCAAGGACACTTCAGTCCAGTATGTTCATCTTAAAATATATCAAACAATCAGTTTTGAGGGTTACACATTAACATGAGTTGCGTAATCAGATTACTTTTTTTCAAGTAATGTGTAAAGTAACACATTGCTTTTAAATTTAGTTGTTTTCCCATTTATTGACTGTTTGAGCTATTTAATGTACATGCATGAATTTGCATTTCCTTCTGCCTAAGGCTTTTCACTTTTGGAGTGAAAGGACCTTTACATTTGCCTAAAATAGGACTTTTGTTTCTTTTGTTATTAAAAAACAAACAAACAAGCAAGCAAAGCCCAGCAGTGACAAAAATAACGCAAAAGTAATGTAACGCATTACTTTCCATAAAAAGTAACTAACGCAATTAGTTACTTTCTTAAGGAGTAATGCAATATTGTAATGCATTACTTTTAAAAGCAACTTTCCCCAACACTGCTATAGAATGTATATCCTGAAATCAAGTATTGGCTGTTTTAACTATAATTATTTCCCATTCAAATGTTTTGAAATGTCTTTGCAGAATGAAAACTGAGAAAATGTATGTACTGCTACTGCTACATGACCCTGTTGTAAATATCCATATTAAGAAAAGCAACAGTCACTGTTAGCAGAGGTTAATAGTCATTATCATCATAATAATCCTCATCGCTTTCTTCCTCAGAATTGTTCTCATCATCATAGTCTTCCGTATCTTCATTCTCATCCCAATCATCTTCCTCCCCATCATAATTATCTTTGTATCCATCATCATCATCAAAACTATCTTCATCACCCTCCTCTTCCTCATCAGTCTCCTCAGTGTCATCACCATCATCCTTTTCTTCTTCCTCTCCCTCATATTCTTCTTCTTCTTCCTCTCCATAATCCTCCTCCTCATCATCTTCCTCTCCATAATCCTCCTCATCTTCTTCCTCTCCATAATCCTCCTCCTCATCATCATCTTCTTCTTCATCTTCCTCTCCATAATCATCATCTTCCTCTTCATCTTTTTCTTCCTCATCATATTCCTCTCCGTAATCCTCTTCATCCTCATATTTTTCTTTCTTTGTATTCTTCGTCTCTAACTTTGAGAGTTTTTTTTTAAGCCCTGAAACCTCTTGCTGTAGTGTGGAGCACATTAGCGCAAGATGTCTAACATTATCTTTTTTTTCTTTTGTTTTAGGCCTGAAGGTTTTTGCAGATCTTTTTAGACGTGTCTGAAGCTTGGCGGTATTCAACACAGACTCACAGAAGTTCCTGACTGCCGTCGTCTCCTACAAAAAGAAAAATACATCAAGCAAATTAAATTGACAATGAAATCAAAATGGACAATTCTTATTCTTTATGGAATATTGCAAATATTTATTTATGCATGCACATCATTATTATTATTTTTTTTAAATTCATGTGCCCTCATAACCTTTAATCAAAATAACTTCCCCTCCCTCTCACAGTGACATCTCTTCTCTGATGACGTGTTTACTGACACGAGGGCGGGACAACCTGTCACTCACATGACATCACAGCAATAGCAAACCACAACTATCCAACAATCCAATCGATTACTAATGGACAAAATCAAGTCCCGCCCTACATTTTTTCTTGTTCGAGAAGACTTTTCACTGCAGAGCCAATGGGTGGAGTTTGACGTCCAGCCACATCCTACCCATAACCCTATCACTGAACATAACTAAGCTCCACCCATTACATTCATATGAGTGGGAGCTGGACATCATTTAGCTCTGCAGTGAGCACCAATTGGTTTCACTACAATAGGGAACAAAAGACTATCGCAACTTTTGTTTCATGCAACTTTAATAAATTATGCATTATTCATTTAGTAATAGTCAAATTTGCTGTGTTGTTTTATATATCACACAATTTCATTAAGACACCAAACCTTTATAATGTCTTGAGTTTTATCTGTTTGATGCTGTTGTCCGCTGGCAATGCTGTTGTCTGTGTTCTGACACTGCTGTGAGGGTCTCGTCTTAATGTCTCCAGTCACGTCACACAGTGTATGTTTCTGTAATGCTGGTATTGTGTAATGTTGCCTAACGTGAGTTTCGCAGAGAAACACATCACAGGTTGAACAAGACTTCATAGCTTTCAATCTGCGCTCAGAGCAGAAATCACAGGCCACGTCTTCTGGTCCGGCATAGGATTGTGGTGGAAGGGCTGGACTGAAGCCTGCCTGCTGCATGTTTTTAACCACCTCAGCCAGAGCTGAGTTTGTGTTCAGCGCCGGACGTGTTTCTGATGCTTTACCACATTGTGGACAAGCATATTCTCCTGCACAGTTGTCCCAGAATGCATTAATACAACCGCTGCAGTAATTGTGTCCACAGGGGATGGACACTGGATCCTTCAACAACGATTTGCACACCGGACACCTTAAGTGTTGCTCTGTCAGCAGTCTAGAAGTCACAAAATTAAAGGCATTCTCTAAATGAAAATTTCTGTACACTGCCTTCACATTGCTAGTTCACAGAAAATTTAAAATTCTCTCATCAATTACTCACCCTCATATAACCCCCTCAATAACTCTGGAGTTTCAGGCAGAACCAAAAAGAATGAGATAAAGTTCACTCTGCACCCTGACATCGATCACAAATTGGAGACACAGCAGTGTAGATCTGGTGGAGTTTGGCTTTAGAATGTGTACAATTTTAAACTGAATTAATTGGAGTCTTGTATTGATGGAACAGTATGTATTCTCTTTAAGATTTTGGACCAGAGGTTGACAGATAAACTGATGCCAGCTTATGGGAACAGGGAAACAAACCACACAGCAAAATCCCTGAGTTAAAATCTGAGTTAAATTAGCTCTGCTCAGATTACAAATGGTCCCTCTCTATATAGTCTTAAAGTAACACTGAAGCAGAGTTAAAGTTAATGAGATTAATTAAATTATGACTGCGCATTAGTGATGAACACCTGCTGTTAACAAGCAGAATCACCAAAGAGAAACACAATAACTACAAATGACTTTCAGCCACAGTCTTAGATGAAATCAACTGAAGATAAAAGGCATTAAATCTCTTAAGATCTGATTAAACAATTATCTCATTAACTTTAACTCTGCTTCAGTGTTATTTTAACTCTACGTAGGGAGGGACCATATGTTCTCTGAGCAGAGTTGATTTAACTCTGGGATTTTGCTGTGCATATGCTTAGAATCAGGTGCACATCACACTATAGAAACAGTGCTTATCCTGCTGAATCCTACAGAATTATATATTGCACAGGCCTATACCTCTCCACAGGTTCAACATTTCATTCGGTAATGTTAGGCAGTTTTGATTTATATGCTGATGAATGATCATGTTAGCTTTTATGTGACAACTTCTATCTACTCCTTCTGGTTTATGCAGATCTTCTTTGCTTGTTTTTGGATCCAGACTCAGAGATGCTGTACTCTATCAGAAGATTAGTAACAGTGCGGGGGTCAGAATTCGGAACAACACCGGAAAAAATTGTCAATGGCAGGGAAATGTTGTGTAATAAATTATGAAAAATTTTGTCAATTGTGGGGAAAGATTAAAAAGAGTTAAAAATATTTGTATTTTTCTTAAACACAACTATCGTTTCACTTCTTTGACATTGATTCAACCACTGGGGTCGTATGGATCACATCACAATCGTTTTTTGTGGTTTTTCAAGCATAAACTGAGCGGCAGCCATTTACTTGCATTGTATGGACTTGATCAGAGATTACAGAGAGTGATCATTTTCCTAAAAATCTTTGTGTTTATCTGAAGAAAGAAAGTCATATACACAGGGGATGGCTTGAGGGTGATGGGAGAATTCTTGTTTTTGGGTAAACTACCCCTTTAAAGGGTTAATTCACACAAAAATAAAATTTCTGCCATTAATTACTCATCCTCGTGTTGTTTCAAACCCGTAAGACCTCCATTCAGCTTTGCAACACAAATTAAGATATTTTTGATGAAATCCAAGAGTTTTTTTTTTTATCCTCCATAGAAAGCAAAGGAATTACCGTCATACTAGGTCCAGAAAAGTAGTAAAGAATTCGTTAAAATAGTCAACATGACTACAGTGGTTCAACTTTAACGTTAGTAAGTGATGAGAATACTTTTTGTGTGCAAATAACAAAACAAAAATAACGACTTTATTCAACAATGTCTTCTCTACCCTGTCAGTCTACTACACTGTTTACGTTCAGCGCTTCCAGGTTCTACGTCAGAACACTGGCTCAGTATTGGCCGACACTGTTCACGTGAGAAGCACGACACATGCGTGTGATGCTGACGTGGGAGCCGTCTTGAATGATGGTAATTACGTTGCTTTCTATGGGGGATAAAAACACATCTTGGATTTCATCGAAAATATCTTAATTTATGTTCCGAAGATGAACGAATGTCTTACGGGTTTGGAACGAAACGAGTGTGAGTACTTAATGACAGAAATTTCATTTTTGGGTGAACTAACACTTTAATGCAATTAATAAATAATTATAAGTAAGAATAACTTCACCTTGGATCCAATGGGAAAGTTTCTGCAGCTTTGAAGTTGGTTGGTGGATCCATTGACCAGTCTGTCTTCAAAGACAAACAGGTGGGTGTAGGAGAAGCTGCTCTAACTCTGGAAGAAAACAGTGTCATGTACTGTGCTTATTTACTTTTTTATTACAGTAATAGTAAAGAGAAATTTTCTTTTCTTTAGGACTTTAGTTCAAATATGACATGTCCTCACCTTAAGTTGGATGCGTTGCCTTTTGAAACATTCATTGGGTTGTCACTTTTCAGCAAAATATAACTGGTGACTGGTGAGGTCTCCCTTTTTCTCTTAAATCTGTCATTTTAAATATAGTGTTGGCGCATACCAATGTATGTGTTTGATTAGAAATTGGTGTTTTATCTTATAAAAGAGATTTTCTTACGATTTTCGTTTTCATTATTTTAAAATTATTGTTTAAAATTTGTGTTATTTTATATATCATTGGAAACATAATGGAGTATAATTTGCTTTCATTTTTGTATTCAAGTAAAATTCACCTTGAATGCAAAGGAAATGTCTCTCCACCTTTAAAGTTGGTTGGTGGATCCATTGACCAGTCTGTCCTCATTGACAGATAGCTAGATGTAGGTGAAGCTGCTCTCTTTGACTTTTTTCTAAAGGGAGAGAAGGTAGTGTCAAACAGAACTGTGTGATAAAAACATTCATATTTCTACATTTTAATAAACTATTTTCCTTATACATAAATGGAACGATATACCTTACACTCTTAAAAATAAAGGTTCTTTACTGGAATTGATGGTTCCATGAAGGTTCAAAAGGTTCTTAGTGGAAAAGGGCTCTTTAGATTTTTAAAACATTCTTCTCACTAAGAAAAAATAGTTATTTTAAGAACTGATAAAAGGTTCTTTGGGGAACCAATAATGGTTCTTCTATGACATTGCTGTGAAAACCCTCTTTTGGAACCTTTATTTTTAGTCTAAGGTTGTTTACCTTTTATTTTTGGCATGTTTTTTGGCGGTGCATTCAGACTCTGATCTTCTTCTTTTGGATTGGCTTGAAAACAACACGATATGTAATCAATTCTTTACCAATGATAAATATGAGCTAAACGCATCAAGGTTCTTTGTTTCAAAATACAGTAATAAAAACTTAAAAATATGGAACTTTATGCACCTTTTAAAATCCAGTGATTCGTTAAGACTCATTGTAATGTCCTTTAAGCCCAGACAAACTTGAGACCTGTGAGTAGCTATAGAAAGAGAGGCACGCAAACATGAGCTCATCCATTTTTGACAATATGCAGAAATCGAAACTTAGTGGTTTTCACATTAAAAACCTGTAAAGATGAAGCAAAAATGTGGATTGTGAAAGAATGGTAATACTTACAGTGTGTTTATATAGCCTAAGTATACTTAATAGCATATAAAATTTCCAGTCTTGCAAATCAGTTTCACTTTCAGTCAAAATTCCTTTTCACCTAATGCTGAACTATTCTCCCTCCTCTGTAAAACAACAAACATTGTCTATTATAAACTAGCCTAAGATGGTTTGCTTCTGTGAGATGGTTTCCCAGATAGGCTATCCAGGCCAGCCAGCCGAAAAGCGCCCATCACCCCTCTAAAACCAGCAAACAGACGTCAACAAATCAACAAAGATCATACCAAACAAGTTTATTCTTGTTTTCAGCATGGTGTGATCAGCATGATAAGAATGTGTATCTTGGCATAACTGACAATATTTGAAACGTTTCTTTAAAAAAAAAAAAAAAACGCTTTCCTATTAGAGCTGCACATACTTGTTAGGGTTATATGGGGTTAAATGCCCCCCATAAGAACAATGTGGATTTACATTCAAATTGAAGCATATCTAGACAAGTTTAGCATGTGCAGGATGACAATGCATCAGCCAACATGTTATAGGAAATAAATAGAAACATTAATTTAGCTGTCATAGCACAAAATGTCAAAACAAAGAGGAGTAGATGGCCCCCTAATGGGGTAAGAAGCCCCCCTGGATAAACTTTTACAGAATGTATGACTTTTGATTTAACTGATAATGCAAAACACTAAATAAACTATTGTATTTAATTTTTTATTTTGAAAATTTACTAGATAATAATTGAATAACCGATGACAGACGAAACAGAATAGGACTACCAGTAAAAGAGATTCATCTAAAAGGTAAAAATTATTATATAGGCTAACATATTTAGGCTACAAATTTTAGGCCTAACTTGTGTAATGGCTTATTTTAAATTAAGATAATTACACTAAGTGCAAATAGCGATAGATTCTATTTACATTATGTAAAAACAGCAGTATTTTCTTCGCAATAAGTGTTAATAGTACCCTAGTTAGATACAATTTCAGTCTCAGTATTTTAGTAGGCCTACCCCTAACCCTACCCGATAAACACTTTATTATTAAATAAACGTTAGGGATTTTTATTCCACATTTTACACATTTTCTTCACATTTATTGAAAATAAATGGCGAACGAATTCGGCAAAAGGCTAAATCGAACTCGGGTCGCCTGCTTCATTATTCATTGCGCCTTACTCGCCACGCCACTGTTGTTAACAGACTAGCACTGTTTTTTAATGTACTTCTGTCTGTTCCAACTAGACATTGGTGGGCGGAGATAGTATAAGTAACTTCTGCCAACAAAATTGAGATACCCCTCGCTGCAGACTGTAGTGCGGTGACGTCACGTATTTATACGTCAGGTATGTGTTACCGCGCATGCGCGCCAATGACGTCACGTTTGTGTCACCGCGCATGTGCGTAAATTAACCCGTGGATGATGTTAGTTTTATCGGAAGCGATGGATTCAATGGCAGTAAGTCAATAAGCATTATTTATGTTGTTTTTAACAATTGTGCGTTTGTGTTTACGGCTTTTAATTCTAAGGGAGGCTATAGAGCAAAAAAAAAAAATTTTCCTCAGTATTTTTGTCCTGTTTTCCAAAACAGGTATTTAAACCGAGATGCGTTTATTACAGGGGATGCAAAATTGTCTCAAAATACTGAATAAAATTATGTGGATTTATGTTTAAAACAAAAGCAAATATATTAATGAGTTATTAAAACCTTCCCTTTTATAATAAGTTACATTTCTGAGCTTTGGTGGATGATATTTGTTATTGTTTTAATTATAAGCTCACTTTACTTTTTATCAATTTCAAGAATTCATATTTTATGTCATTTTGTGTCTCCAGTAAATGCATCTTGGTTAAAGAATCTTTAGACACTTGTAAAACTACTGAGGAACAGCACTTTCTGCAGCATGATCAGAGTGTACTGTAAAAGTTATGTTCCACTATGTAGTGTATGTACTGTAGGTTATGTTACTAGTTTTGGGGGGGTTAAATAAATAAAAAATGTATTGAGTTCCCTTCAATTTATTCATTTTTTATACTCTGTCTTAAACACGTTGAAGGAAATCTTACATTGACCTTTATGTGACGTATATATACTGTTTCCAACATGGATACATTTCCAACTACAGTTATATTTCTAAAAGTACATAACATAACACTCTACATAACACTTAATTGTAGATTCTTCTATTTATTTTTAATTTTTTTTTATTTTTTTAGGTGGATGGGCAGTAATTACTTGTCCCTGTGGAGTAGTATACTCCATTAAATGTAACATTAGAGCAGAGTCTCCAAGAGACTCTTTGTCATTTGCTCTTGTCATGGAAGCACTTCCCTAATGTTTCAATATATGATTTTGCCAGAGGACTAGCAACACACACTAACCTTTGTGAACCAGAGACTTTACCTTTTAGCCCTCATGAAGGCAGGCTTGCAGAGCCAACCCCTGAAAACATTCAGCTGGCTAAAGAGAGCAAGTTCACAGTAAATTTGCCCTCGTTTTGAATGCATGTCTTTCAGCTTTGAAGGATATTGCTCACTTTCAGGTAATGCAAAGAATTACCTTGATCAAATATTCTGTATGCATGATGTTTGTAAAATAGTAATGTGGTTCCTTATTTAATTGTTGCACTTTTACTTAACAGGGCATAATGGTCCATGTCTTTAATTCGTATGTGACGGTGACTTGGTTGCCACCCTTGTGTGCTGACCCAATGACTAATGTTCCTGTGAGTATCATTGTAAGGTTTTGTAACTGAGGCAGTAAAAAAGCCATTTTAAAAATACTTGTATTGTAAATATTATATCTTTTTTTTTTTAAAGGAAAATCTAGCAAGTCATGACTTCATTCTGCTGCCTTCCTGGACAGGAAATCATTGGAGGATCTGTGTAGGTCTCAAAATAATTATTTTAATATTCAAATATTCAGAAAATGTTTACATGTTCTGCTTAGTTATTTCATACATTGAAAATGTAAAGCAAAATGTTAGCTCTTGAGAGTTAAAAGTTACACTGTTTTTGATCATGAAGCCAAAAAAAAAAGATCTATTGGCTTGATTCCCTCTGCGGACGTG
The DNA here is from genome assembly GCA_003731715.1 of Anabarilius grahami. Taxonomy (NCBI): domain Eukaryota; kingdom Metazoa; phylum Chordata; class Actinopteri; order Cypriniformes; family Xenocyprididae; genus Anabarilius; species Anabarilius grahami. Next base: position 5,847,966 of record RJVU01027559.1, on the reverse strand, counting down.
GCTTCAGTGATTGCGTTACATGAACAGTTACAGGTCTCACAAGTGAAATGTTCAGAGTTCATGAGTTCGGGGTTATGGTAGTTCTGTTTTAAACCATATATCCCCATTTTGGGTTGCTATTTGTTTACTTTTTCTATCTTCATTCATTCATTCATTCATTCATTCAGATTTTATGTGTTTATTCGATTGTCTGTCTGACTGTAGGCCCTGTAAGAATATCAGCTTTTTAAAATTGGTTTATACTTTCAGATTAGGCTTTGTCAAGCACCCATATAAGTTTGTCTTAACATACTTCATCTGTCCTTTTTTGCATTTTAATATCATACTTCACAGACAACTAGCAAAACATGTAAATCCTGGGCCATGGAGGGAGTACAGCAGTGACAACATTACAGTAAGCAGCAACCATTCCAAGCATAACAGTCCTACCTTCTTTTGATGCATTAACTGTTAACATCTCTATTTTTTATTTCTCAGGGCATTCCCAGACAACAAGATTCAAATAACTGCGGAGTGTTTGTGTTGATGGTAAGTCAGCATTGTAACCTAAGTCACACCAGAAAGTATTATAAATGTACTACATCTGAAAGATTGTGCATGTTTTTTTTTTAATAAATACAAAATCATTTTAGTACACTATTGTACATTTCTTTAATGTCTGCTCTAATGTGCTTTAATTCATATTGTAGTATGCACTCTACATTGTAATGGAGGGGCATTTTGATTTCAATGAAGTAAGCTTTCATTTTCAAAAACCCTTATTTTGAAATCCTTGAAATCCAGTTGGCAATAGCTAATCAGTGGTCTGTTTTACAGAGTGACATGCTGACAATTAGAAGGTGGTGGTGCATGCTTCTACTGACTAATTACCCTTTGAAGTAAGTTAGATCAAGTTGTACTGTATGTAAAATGTTTGCAACTTAACTGTGAACATAGTAACTTTTTAGTAATAAAAATGTAGCTTTTTAAAATAAATACTAATATCCATTACACATATCAATCTAAACAAGTGGATCCTGGTCCTGGGGATGTCATTAAGAACAAACTGTCTTCATGAGCTCTTGATATTTTAAACATTTGAAGGTCAGACGCTGAAAGAAAGGAACTCCGGAAAAAGAGAAGAGTAGAGAGAGCAGGTATTGGTTTCACTTTATTTCTTGAACAGCACAAATAACACTGTTTTAAAAATAATTCTACTCTTATTTTTACTTTTAAGATGAAAACCCCCCTGCCTGTTGATTACTTGACCAAGGTAAGTACAGTATAAACTCCTATCAATCTCAGTTTCCTTTTGGACTAACTGTTGCTATTTTGGTAAGAGGCCACCTGAGATCCTGTGGCAGATCCTGATGGGAGTCGTCATAGATGATGGCGATGTGGCTTACTTGAGGCTTTCGCTGACATGCTAGATTTTCAGGGACATTGTCAGCAATCCCAAATTCAGAGAACAGGCACACTTTATATGGCTGGACAGTTAGTCTGTAATGTCTGTCTGTCTGCTTTTAAAACTATTTACAACTTTCAGGCTAGGCTTTCTCAATCTAAAGTTTGTCTTGACAATTTATCTAGTTTATGTTGTTCATAAAGTGTCTTTACAGACAAATCCAATTACACTCAAGCATATCTTTGTCTAACATCTTCCTATAATGCATTTAAAAATGCTTAAATCATTGTCCTTGTATGACCCTGTACTATGTTAATGCCTTTCTTCAAAATGATTTAATATTGTTTGTTCTGTATTTAATCTAATTTAGGTGTCGTGAACTGGTGTGCCATACTCGTTGACTCGATGCTTGCACTGCACTGAACTGTTCAAGGACTGCCCACCTGGGTATGTTGGTGATGGCAGAAGGGGAGTCCTGCGAGGATTTTATTCAGTTAAGGAAGTTGAGGGCTATTGCTCTGTTGACTGTTTTTTTAATGATGGAGAGGAATTTCAGAAGATTTGAATGAATTTTCATGTGAGATATATATACATATATAAATTTTCTATACAATATATAAATAATAAATATAAACACAATATACATATACACACATATATACACAATAAATATATATATACACACACATACATATGTATGTATTATATAAATAATAAATATATACACAAATTATAAAATATCATTTATATCATTTACATATAATATGTATACATATTATATACCCGCACACATACATAATATAAAAAATTATAATGTGTGATAATCTGTATGTGTAATTTATTCATAATTCTGTAATTATAATTGTAAAAGAGAGATGTGCTTTGTTTTGAAATAAAAGAAAGTTATCACTGTTATCAGTTTGATTATTTTTTTGGTTTAGTCGGTATGCATATGGGATACAGAGACTGAAAATATACTTTATGTAGTCAGTCAACTTCTAACTACTTCATTAGCATAAATGTTTTACATGCAGTATTGCCAAAGCGACAGAAACTGTCCAAAAATATATTACACAAAAATAAACAACCATGACAGAGGAACTATTAAAATAAGTATATAAGGTGCCATTAATGTTTACAGTAATATTGCAATATACACAGTGAAGTGCAACAGAATGTGGAAATAACCTTTTAAATAAAATACTACAGACACACACATCCGTAATTCCTTATTATATAATTTTACCTCAGATGGCATGATCAAAACCATGGATATGTGTACTCAGTTTTGCTGCTCTGTTTTTTATTTTTTTATTTTTTTTTATTCTTAGAATTTTTATTACTATGTTCTTGTTGTATTTGTATTGTATATGTGCACTGGAAGCTTCACCAAAAACAAATTCCTTGTGTGTGCATGCACACTTGCCAATAAAGCTCTTTTTTATTATTTCTTTGTCGTTTTCAACATTTTTACATATTAACTTGTGTCAAGTTTTCGCATGCGTTTTAAAGACGTGGAATGTCACACAAGACGTCAAAACACGTGACAATACCGCGTAACTACTAGGACACGCATGCGTTGTCAACACGTTATGGCGCATGCGTTTTAAAGACATGCAATACGTAGCATACGTGACGTCGAAATACGTGACGTCACCGCGCTACAGTCTGCAGCTAGGAGTATTTGACAAAATTGGCACTTGGCAGGGGCAATGCTGCTGTTTTAGGCAATGGTGCCATGAGGTGGAGCAAAAAGAAAAGCGCCCATTGGATGTATAGCAATAACAAAATAGAAGTGAGGTTTTACATTGAATGAGTCAGACGAACAGCTGGGATCTCTACTTTATTGCATGTTCAATAAAGTTAAACTTTATTGAACTTTTTTGAGACCAGAATTGAAGAAACAAAGACGGCGAATTTGCCCGACAATGGAAATTCAAATATTTACTGTTGACGCTTTTACCAATGTACCTTTCAAAGGTAATCCTGCTGCAGTATGTCTTATTGAGAATGTGAGTATTCCACTATCACAATACAGTCTTCTAAATACGTTGACTATTAGTTATTCATGGTAAGAAAATGTAAAAGTGTTAGCGAGTTATAAAATATTTCTCTGCAATATATTTAGGAGCTGCAAGATGATATTTATCAAAGCATTGCTGCTGAGATGAATTTATCAGACACTGCTTTCATCACAAAACGGAAGTCTATGGATTTTACCTCAGGTATTTTGCTGCTGAGAAGCATGTTGAAATGGGCTACTCAAACAACATTTATTTTCATTTTGGATTTTATGTACTTTGAAAGGTGCAAGGTTTGGGTTACGCTGGTTTACCCCCAAAAGTGAGTATCCACTATGTGGACATGCAACCCTGGCCTCAGCAGCAGTGCTCTTTTACCTTAAAAGTAAGAAACGCTCATCCTGACATTCATCTTTTACCAAAAACATTGGACTGGTGACCACTCTAAAAGCACAATATCATCACACAGAGAATGTCAACCCTGTTGTGGTGTTTGAGACTATGAGCGGAGAGCTTAATGTGCGCCAGCATGAAGAATATCTAATAATGGACTTCCCTTTAAACAAACCAAAGCCCCAGGTATGACCAAAAGACATCTTGTGGACCCTTTCTTCAACAAAACTAAAATGACAAACTAAAATTGACACTTTTGATCAATCGTGTTGTTGCTTTTGGTCGTAATTTGAGTTTTGAATGTTTCATTTGCAGGACCAATATGAAATCAAGGAACTTTTGAAGGTAAAACTGACAGTTAGTAGCCTGTTTTTTTTTTTTTTAGAATAACACAAGCAGAAACTATTTTGTCACCATTTTGCCTTACATTTTCAGGCTGCTGTTGGAGACTTACCCATTCAGGATGTGTGCTACAGTCCAACCATTAAAAATCTAATGATTCGTCTCGCTGACACATGCAACAGGTACTGCTTGACATTTCTAAAAGTTCACAAAGAAAATTATATTGGAAATGGCATTGTATTTGTGTGCACTAAATGATCGTTAAATGTGAGAACAGATTTTTGCATAGAAAATTGAATAATCCATCTACAATTTACAACACACACCTTCAGCTTCACAGTCGAGGCTCAAGCCTAGTCCCAGACTGAAATGCATGTTTGAACTGAAAGCAACTTGCACTGACATATCTTAAAATATGTCACTGCCATTGTAGGCCTAATTAAACTAAGGCCTAATCCTGGCTTAATCTAAGCCCTGCCTGTGAAACCAGGCCAAAGTATGCTAAATATTCTGCAGTGTTGCTAATTCTTCATTGTTGGCAGGTCTGAACTTATGTCTTTGAGGCCAGAGGCAGAGACTCTTGTGAGAAATGAGACCACTGGTAAGATTAAAAGTCTCATCGTTACATTGAAAGGAACACAGACCACTCAGTCTGGATATGACTTCTACTCCCGTGTCTTCTCACCCTGGGTTGGTGTCCCTGAAGATCCGGTCACTGGTGAGCAGAACATTCAAAAGCCATTTGAATGAGAAATGTATACAGTGTAAACTCATAAATATTACTAAACCAACATGATGGACTTCACTGGATATGCACAAGAGAAATCAATGCTTACTGGCAATCATCAATGCATCATACTACAATTTTATTTCTAAAAGGGTCTGCACATACAGTCCTTGCTGGCTATTGGTCAGAGAAGCTGGAGAAAAAGAAAATGATGGGTAACAGCCTCCTTTTCCTTCACTGCATCATGTCATCACAAATCTAAATCTACAGTAGAATAGAAATACTGTTACAATTTAAAAGTAAACTTTCAAGGACGAGTAACTGTTCTGCTAACATTAATGAAACAAGCTACTCAGAATAAGACATTTATCTCTGCTATATTTGTTTTTGTAGCTTACCAGTGTTCCAGTCGTGGTGGTGAATTGAAGCTGGAGATAAGAGATGACGGTCGACTGGACATCATTGGTCAGGCCCGGATCATTCTTCAGGGAACTCTTAAAATCTAGACAATCTTGCACAACCGATAAATTGAATTTGCTGATAGTTTTGATTGAAATCAAGTGCATTTAATTTCCACTTTATATGGGATGGTGCATTCTAACTTATGTGCCATTTAATAACATTTATACAACAGTTTGTTCTGGTTCTCGATTCTGATAGACGGAGAGCCTTTTTCAGCTCAGATCCACTGATTGCCTATGGATGAATCACAGCCGTGCTGATATAGAGCCATATCGCATGGCTACGAGTGTGATATTGTGTTTATACAACAGTTCGACGGCGCAAGTGTGTAAATAAGTAAGAAACAACAATGGTGTCTCTCTCTTGTGCGGAACTACTTCCTTCCGCCACGTATTCAAATCTCAAGTTAACAGTTTGAGCCCAAGCCTCCATTACTAATTCTGAAACGTCACTTTAGAACTAGTAAGGAAGGAACGCTGAGTTGCTTCATTGAATATTGTATTTTATACACAGTTCATTCTGGTTCTCAATTCTGATTGGCTGAGAGCCTTTTCCGATATTCTACTGGGCGATACCACTTATTTTGTTTTCGACACGATACTTTCAAAGGCCAGTATCGTCGATATTGATATAACTCTAAACTGAACTTTTAAATTATTACATTTATTAAATTACTAAGAGTACATTGGGTAATGATACCCACTTAACATTATATTTTAAAGGCATTTTAACATTCAATACGCCTTAATTACAATTTATTAGATTATATTTCTGTTTACACTTGGTTAAAATATGTATTTAGATGTTTAACTAAAAACACAATTTTATTGTGTTAGTCCTTAATATGTCAGGTGGTAATTAGCAAGAAATACCTTAATTTTTTAGTTAATTAAAATTATACATAAATGAAGTGAAAAACTCAACCCTGTCACAAGTTTACAACCCTGAAACAATGGGAAATACATATGTGACAGGGTTGAGGTTTTTTTTGCTCAAAATGGCCACTGCTCCTTGTGTATTGTAGCAGAGTAGAGCAAATATTTTGAGATGGGATTTAAAATCATTTGGTGTCCAAGTGATGTTGGCTGCCACCTTGTGGTACAATACTGGATTTTGCTGTGGAGTCAAGAATAAAACAGATAAAGTTTATAAAATGTATTTTATTTATTTCTCTGAACACCCACCCCCACTGCCTTCATATCTGAAAAGATTACCCATTTTCAAGAATTCCTATTTTCAACAATGTTCCTACAATCCTGAAGAAAAAAAGTGAATCTTGAGCATGGTGATTTGCCATATGGATTAAATTAATATGACTTGTGGCTAGTCCAACTAGTTAAGATTTTTCTTTTTTTTTTTGTATATATACTAATGGTCCCTGTTATCTAAACAAGTCGTTTTTGTAGAACGCTCAAAGAATATAACATTATGAATTTCTTCTTTTTAAGAGTCCTGATACAAGGCTTTATTAAATGAAGAAAAAAAAACATTCTGACATAATAAATAAAGGGATTCTGCAGGTTTTACGAAGGTAAACTTAAAACTTGAAGTCTTGTTTTCTGTGAAACTGAACAACATAAAGCGAGTTTGATTTAAAACAAAAACAAATATCTTCCAATGGGCTCAGAAAAATTAACTTAAAGGGATCATTCACCCAAAAATGAAAATTCTGTCATCATTTATTCTCATGTTGTTCCAAACCTGTATAAAATTCTTTGTTCTGCTGAACACAAAGGAAGATATTTGGAAGAATGTCAGTAACCACCCTCCTTGACTACCATATTATTTATTTCCCTACCATGGTAGTAAATGGGGGGCGAGATCTGTTTGGTTTGGACAATCTTCCAAATATCTTCCTTTGTGTTCAGCAGAACAAAGAAATTTATGCAAGTTTGGAACTACTTGAGTAAATGATGTCAATTTTTTTAATTCAAAGGAAAGTTTTCATAACTCATTGACAGATATTTGTTCTTGTTTTAAGCATGAACTGACTGGATTTTGTTCAATTTTACATTTGTATCTCAAGCATGTATCTTGATTTAAATGTTTAGATTTGTTTTATTGGAAAACAAGACAAAAATAATGAGGAAGATGTTCGTTTTTCATAAAGCATGCAAGATTTAATGCCACAACTTTGTGAATTTAAGATTTTTTGACCTTTTTAAGGCCTTAATTTGTGAAAGGGTGAATTAAGACTTATTTAAGACCCGCAGAAACCCTGTAAATGGCTAAATAAGACAAAAAGTATTCCAGTTGACATACTACACAACAAATGTAAAGCATGAGCAGTATTCCTAAATCAGCTGCTATGACGAAATCCACACATTAGTGTCCATGATAAAGAAACCACCAAACATGGGCAGGTCACATCTTTGTGGTGACAAATGAATATTTTAAATAATAAAGACATTTTATTATCTCTTTGTAACTCTAATGGGTTAAAACATAATCTGAGGACACTGAAAAGGGAGGAGAATTAATAAAACCATGTAATAAAACCATACCTTGTTTAACAAAGGTAATATATGGACCAAAATCTGTGTGGTAAATTACTCCATGTAGGTTACAGCATTTCAACACAGATGGTACCTGTTAGGGCTGGGTATTGACACAAACTTCACGATTCGATTAAATTCAATTCCCTTGTATACACATCAGGTACATCGCTGCCTCTTCGCTTTAACTGAGGCGGCAAACGATCACGCCACATTAAAGAGCGCCAAAGTGGCATTATTTGAATTTAAAAGACTTTGTTTCATATCAAAAGTAAGAAAGCTTATTTCAATTTATTGGATGGGAAAACGGGCTAAGAAAAACGTTTAGTGAAGTTTTGTTTTTGCATCAACTGAAAACAGCATACACTGGGGGATTTATGAATCGATTAAAATCGAGAAATTAACATAACCCAGCCCTATTGTAAACAGCACGAGTATAAGGCATTAGACAGACATGCAACCACAAATACTTCACAAACATGGGTCCTTTAACTAATATTACAACTTCTCTCTTTTAAGGACACTTAAAAATGTAAGAAAGTCACCTTTCGGCTGATAACTGACTTGTTTGTGAATGGATCGATGATTGACTTTGTGAATGAATAACAATGGGTATTTTTGCAACCTTCACATGATTTGCTTTGATGATGAGCTAATCAAATCAAATTAAGATTGATTAAATATGTAAAGTTAGGCATTTCTTGATGGGTATCCAAAAGCTTTTTTAATTTAGTTTTTCAGCCAATCGCATCACCTAATTCACAACCGCTATTAAACATCGTGCTGAATTAGATCAAAGCAGATAAACATCAAAGCTCTGATAGAGGCTAAACAGCTTGAAAGGTGCACAAGGACACCATGTTGGGAATCCCATCCCTTTCTGTGTGTGACACGAGGGAAAACATGGTTTCTGTATGCACAGCTGATCCTGACATCAAAAACCCTCGTACATGACAAAGACAGATGCCCAATGACCAGATCCATTCCAGATCCCTACAAGACTGAAACTACACAACTAAGAAAAGTCCACTTTTGTTTTCAACCAGACAAAATAAAACAAAGTACATTATAAAATGTGTCTGATCAGTGGTCAGTTTGATGTTGAAAATTTTGGGGTTAGTTTTTCTTTTTTTTTCAAAGAAATTAATACTTTTATTCAGCAAGGATGCATTAAATTGCTCATAAGTGACAGTAAATTACATTATAATGTTACAAAAGTTATCTTTTGAAAATATTAAGCAGCAAGTTTACAAGTGACATGGATTATAAGAAATGTTTCTTGAGCTTCAAATCAGCATATTAGATGATTTATGAAGGATCATGTGAAATTGAAGACTGCTTTTCTATAAGGAATAAAATATTTTAAAATATATTCAAATAGAAAGTTATTATAAATTGTAATAATATTTCACAATATTTCTTTATTTTTGATCAAATACATGCAGCCTTGGTGAGAATAAGGCTGCATGTCTTTAAAAAAAATTTTTTTTTTAAATCTTACTGACCCCAAATTTTTGAACGGTAGTAAAGTTAAATAAAACACTGAAACTTGTCAACTGTTTTAGGGTATGTTTAGGGTAGGTTATACGACAACGATGTATGAAAAACTAAAAAGTTTTTCCTTTGCTTTTTTCATGTACAGACAACGTTATCAAAACCATCCCCAGATCCGCGAAAATGACTAAAAGCGCTGTATTCTGCTGCCAGGCCAGTAGTTGGCGATGTCATTTTGTAAAGAAATACTACGCGCCTAAAGACTAAACACTGCGCATATCACGGTTTTCACAAATTTGCGTTTTTGTAGTTTACATGGAGACAATAATGGTACCATTTTCAAAAACTTTGAAACATGTTTTCAAATATTTGCATTTTCAGGCCCACAAAACCGGTGTTGTGTAAACGCCCCCTTGGGGTTATGGTGATAAAAAACAGATCACATCCTCTTTAACTGGACATACTAACCCTGATCACATCCTAATCTCAGTGATGATTAACCCCAATAATGCCGTTCTACCCCTTTAATGAGCTTCAACAACTGCAAATCTGTACAAAAACCCTCTTTTTGTTTAATAACCAAAGATGTGGCAGGATCACTTCATTTTAGCACATTTGAATAAAGCTGTAGCATAGAAAGACCCTAGTCAGATATTCAAGATTCAGGTTGGTAACAGGACTTCAGAGCTTTAAAAATCTCACAAAACAAGACACAAGGTGGTGGGCGCAGGACGTAAGACAACAAAAGTAACAAAACAAAAACTCCTCTATTGTAGTCGCCCTAAAGCAGGATGACAGGACAGGAATTCTTCAGTTCCGGCTAGTCGAGTGTGGCGGAGGAGAAAGGCTCCACTTTTTTGGCCAAACTCACAAGTAGTGCGTGCAGTCTGTGGAATACAGGAACTTCATAGAAGGAATGGTCATTTCCAGTTGGACGGGATCATAATGCTGGTGACAACACCGTGTGTTGTTGGTAGCGAGGGACAGTCCTGTATTTGCATTCCACGCAAACATTCCAACAAGCTATCATCAGGTTTCCTGCTGAAGTGGCACTACTGGCCCCCATTGTAAGCGTAGTCTGCCTTGTTGTGCATGATGAGTTTGTTGTCCACAAAGTAGAAGCTGTCTGATCTGGTCTCATACGGGTGTTCAATCATCAAACGTACTGCAGGAAACAAAGGAACACCACAGGACAGAGTGTTACGCGCCACTTTAACAAATGAACACAGACATGTAATGCGCCGTCCTCTATCTGAGCACTGGCAAGAGACAGAGGTCTGAAATTTGATACAAGCCTGACAGGACGAGTGAGATGTCAGACAAAGACCGGTCAATATGTTACTTGTAAGACAATTGGTTATTCTTTTGTGCCAAATTTCCTCTCTGAGCCTTTGAGGGGAACAAGTCTGGTATCTTTTCAATGTAGGTGATATTAAGTAGTGTTCTCACAAATTATAGTATAATTATAAAATGTATAATATATATATATATATATTAGAGCTGGGTAGATTACTTATGAATTGTTATCAGTTAGTGATTACAAATTACATGACAAAATTTGTAATCAGTAATCTAATGTCTTACACATTTTTGGGACTACTTTTGGATTATATTTAGATTACTTTTGTGCTAACCCTTATTTGATGTCACATATATTGTAGGATATTCTTGTACTATTTTGACAGATACCAAGAAAAAAAATATAGTCCAAAAAATATATTCCATTCACCAACAAGAGCCTCAACAGATTATTTTTAAAGTGCAATGTATGGACAGTTAATACTTCAAAACACTAACACTAATGTACTTGTTAGTGTTTGCTGATAGTAACACTGAATAAAACAAAATCACATCTTAAGATTTTAAAACATATTTACTTAAAATGAAGTAAATTTAGAAAACAGCAACATTACAAAAACAAATATTCTTGTTGTTGCTGATTTCTGTGCACGAATCCACACCCCTCCCCCTCACTGCCGGAAAAACTCGAAGAATCACGAACGTATATAAGCGGCAGGTTTATTATGGAAAAAACATAAAAGTAAAAAAAAAGAAAAATTAGGAGAATCAGTGAATTTTGAACAACTTACAGCCATTGTGTAAATAATATGTAATCCATAAAAAAGTAACTGTAGTCTGATTACGAGTATTTTAAAAAGTAGTTTACTCTAATTACAAGTACTTGATTTTTGGAATCTGATTACGTAATCCATATTACATGTAATCCGTTAATACCCAGCTCTCTCTCTCTGTCTGTCTGTCTGTCTGTCTGTATATATATATATATATACACATACAGTACAGTCCAAAAGTTTGGAACCACTAAGATTTTTAATGTTTTTAAAAGAAGTTTCGTCTGCTCACCAAGGCTACATTTATTTAATTAAAAATACAGTAAAAACAGTAATATTGTGAAATATTATTACAATTTAAAATAACTGTTTT
>RJVU01027559.1:5823978-5834977 GCA_003731715.1 Anabarilius grahami | reverse complement strand
AAAAAAAAAAAAAAAAAAAAAAAAAAAAAAAAAAAAAAAAAAAAAAACAAACAAAACAAAAAAAAAAAAAAAAAAAAAGAAAAAAAAAAAAAAAGAAACAAAAAGCACAAAAAAAAAAAACAGCATGACTGGTTTAATAGCTAAAAGATCAATTATATTCATAACAGGGGAATAGAGTTAAACACTCACTGAGATCCTCTGGGAGCTGAGGAAACTCGTAAATATGTTCGCACGTGTTCCGACTGTTCGGGATACAGAAGCCGAAGTCAAAGTCAAAATTCTTCAGGAGGCGGTCTTGAAAATAATGCCTCTCAATCATTCTGAAATTGGTAACAGGTCGATCGCCAACCGTGAACTCAACACTGAGAAAGCGTGAAAGGAGATAAGAAACATTATACACCAATTTCAGTTCAGTTTATAACTAAACAAGTGCTTTATGATGTTTAATAACAACAGATAACATGACAATCAACTACACAGACTGAAGTCTGCTCATGTTTACTGCACAACTGAAAGAAATATTGAGGCCAAATCATGATTTATTCATGGTTTCAGTGGGATTTGGCTAATAACATTGCTCAAGTGTTGCAGCAGATGACAAGCTCCTTTGTTTCAAAACATTGAGAGTTGGTCAACCGAATTTCAGAGCCACTGAGGTTTATTTACACGGCAGAATGCACATGGCCGACAGACTTACGTGGCTCCGACTGTGCGTAACTTAAGGAACGCTGGTGTGAACTGGTAGCGAACGAAACGCCCGGCACTGGTGTCAACCTCTCCGTTTTCCTCATCCTCCTCATCAAGGTCTGAATGCAACAAGTTGAGAAAGAGTGTATGAGTCAGGGTTATTATCGTTAACTAAAACCATAAAAGACAGATGTCATTACTTGAATTCAAATAGTTTATGTTGAAGTACTAAAATAACTAAAAATAAATAAACTGAAAACTAAAATTTAGTTTAAAAGTTTAAGTTAAAATACAAAAAATGTTTTTTTTTAATGAAACAGAAAATCTAATTCAAAATATGAACAAAACCTATAAGTTATCAATAATACTAAAATAACACTGGTATGAGTGAAATGTGAAATCAAAACACACCATTTTTGACCAATGCATTTCCATTACTTTTTGTTTGTGATTACTGCATATGTATTTTATTTATCATTTTATAGAGATTGTATTATACTATTATACTTATTTATGAACAAAAGCATTTGTCAAAAAGGAAAATAAGGAGAAGAACTGATTGTGGCTCAATGGAGGCTCAGAAATCCATGCAGATCAAAACCAAAAATATAGATTCACTTCAGAAATTTCAATGAACATGACATGATAAAATTCCCTCATATCTCAAGAGTCCATGACAGCAGACACCTCTAAATAGATTAGGATACACTAAATGTTGGGGTGTAACCAAGTAGCGACAGATCTTTTCTTCTGTATTTTGACATGAAAAATGGATTATTAAAAAAGAAGTTTGGGAACTTGGTTCTATACATTGGTTGTTGATTGGATGGAGGCAAATCTAAATGCAAGCATGAGGTAAATTGTAATTAAAGCACAGGGTTTAAACAGACTAAATGACTGGAGAAGTCCAGCATACATCTCCAACAAGTCTGTAGTTTTACTGCAAGATCCAGTTATGACATGGTTATTAAAAATAATAATGATGTGAAAAGAAAGAAAAAAATAAACATGCGCAGACGAATTTAATTTATGTTAAAAGTACTAAGTTAGTTGTGATATAAGAACCATTGTGTGATGTCATCTATTAGTTTAACTTGAAGACAAAGAAAGGAAACATACCACAGTGCGGCGGTTTGGCAATCTCAAAAAGGACAGTCCCCGTTTCCAGGTCTCTGATCTTAAAGCGTGTGAAGTCAATGTTGTAGATGTTGTCCTCTGGTTTACAAAGATAGTCTGTGGAGGGAAAATGTTGTATGTTCTTCAGAAATACATGGGAGGAACATACTCTGAATAAGAGACTGGATACATTCATTCTATGCACTGAGAAAGCTATGTAGCAATGCTCTTAACATGGTGTAGGATCCACAGTGCTTAATTGGCCATGTTTAAAATAGACATCAAGTCAAAGCGCTCTCTGGAAACTCATTAAAAATGAGCTGCATGGATTGGGCCTGTTACTATATAAAGTAAGTAAACACATGTACTCACAGTGGATGCTGTAACTCATAACACATGTACAATGAGAGCATCTGAAGAGTTGTGAGATGAAGCAGGTATCATAGCGCTGTCCCACAGCTCTTACCACGAGTGACTGCGCGGAGTCCCAAAACTTCATCAGGAGTGATGTCTCTCCCCAGCGCCCGCAGCTCTTCCTCCGTTACAGGCCGCCGGTCAGCTTGATTTCGTCGCGATTTCAGCCTTTTCAGAACGCCGCCTCCGGTCTTGCGGTCTCGGGAAGCCGCCGCCGTTGAATCCGAGCCGTTAACGGCGGCGGCTGCCGTTTCGTTGCGGGAGCTCTGACTGTTCATCTCTCTGAAATTTCACTTGGTGTAGCGGCGAAGCGCGAACTGCGTCTCTATTCTGAGCTCGACGCTTGCTGAATGCAAGATGGCGTAGCGCGTCACTATGGAGAACCTACGCCGACAGGACTGCGCTCTGATTGGCTGAACGCGTTCGAAAGTTGCTATGGTTACCATTAATTCTGTTTACTTTTTTCAAGTCTCAGTTTTGTGTTTAGGAGGGAATTATTCTTTTGAGCCAGTGCAGTTTTTTTTTTTTTACTATGATTTTATTTTAAGTATTCAGCCTCTTTCTTCTATCCATTTCATCCGATTTTCTCTGAGCCCATTATTATGAGCAAGTTTGTTGTATTTTGAATGCCATCTTGTTTTAATCTTTTTGTTTTTTGTTATTAAATTATTATTTAACATTTTTATTTAACATTTTTGATTCTATTATTTCTCATTGTAACTTTTTTTGTGTAAATTAATTAATTACACGACCTTTAGCTTTTGGCAAGAGACTATTAGTAAAAACAAATTGTTTGTTTCTCTGTTTTTTATATAAAATCATTGTAATTTTTTTCACAGTGTAAATAAATTATTAATTAAAAAACTTTCAACTTTTGGTAAGGCACTATATTTGTAAAAATAACTTTTTTTATATATATATATATTGTTTTCTCATTTTATTTGTTTATTGTACATTATTTGTTCATTAATTAAAAGGGTTAATTCCCCCAAAAATGAAATGATCCCATAATTTACTCAAGCCATCCTAAGTGTATATGACTTTCTTCTTACAGTCAGGGTTGGAGTCTATTAGAGATATATTAAACAGTCAGAGTTATATTAAAAATATCCTGGCTCTTCCAAGCTTTATAATGGGAGTGAATGGTACCAGAGATTTTGAAGCCCAAAAAACCACATCAATCCATCCTAAAAGTACTCCATATGGCTCTAGGGGGTTAATAAAGGCAAAGTTATAGGTTTTTATAAGATATCCATATTTAAAACTTTATAAACTATAATCAATGGCTTCCGGCTACGGCCGTACACAAGTCGAGTTCCGGCAGAAAAATGACCTCTGACCTGACACATGACGTATTGACGAACGCGGAAGCACATAGAATAGAGCAAAACAAAACACCTGTCATGTTTTAGAAGTCTAAAATGAGAATTTTTAAAGAGAAATGTTGGAGGAGCTTGAGTTTGTTGCCTAGCCCTATTTGTTTGAACCATTAAAGGCGTCTACTCTCACCTAAGCTTACGATACTTCTACATATTATGTCATACATTGGGTCAGAGGTCACTCTTCCACTGGAACTTGACTTACGTACAGCCGTTACCGGAAACCAGTGATTATAGTTTATGAAGCTTTAAATAAGGATATTTTTCTTACAAAAAAAACCCCATTGCTTCACTTCAGAAGGCCTTTATTAACCGCATGGTGCCGTGTGGATTACTTTTTTGATGGATGGATGTGCTTTTTTGGGCTTCAAAATCTCAGGTACCATTCAGCCCCATTATAAAGCTTGGCAGAGCCAGTATATTTTTAATAAAACTCAGACAGTTTTTGGCTGAAAGAAGAAAGTCATATACATCTATGATGGCTTGAGGGTAGGGTTGCAAAGGGGCAGAAAGTTTCCGGAGACTTAACCTGAGGAATTTTGGAAATATTCCAATTTGGAAACTTAACAGGAATTTATGGAAATTTATGAGAATTTATGGGAATTAATTGGAAATTTATATAAATTTATAATATGTATCATATAAAAACAAATATAAACATTTTGTTTGGTCATAACATGAAATAACAGTTATTTATTTTTCACATTCAATTAATTCTAATTTAGTAAATATGTAAAATAAGTATATTTTTATTGCAGCAATTGTTGTGTTATTTATTTCAGTGTCACATGATCCTTTAGAAATCATTCTGATATATGCTGATTTGATACTCAGTTATTATCATTGTTGGAAACAGTTGTGCTGCTGAATATTTTTTTGGAACCTGTAATACTATTTTCAGGATTCACTGATTAATAAAAAGTTAAAAAGAACAGAATTTATTCAAAATAGAAATCTTTTCTAACAATATCACTTTAATACCACTTTTTTATCAATTTCACCCATCCTTGCTGAATAAAAGTATTCATTTCTTTTAAAAAAAGAAAGAAAAAAAATGACTGACCCCAAAATTTTGAACGGTAGTGTATAATGTTACAAAAGATTTCTATTTTAAATAAATGCTGTTCTTTAAATTTTTATTCATCAAAGAATCCTGAAAAAAGTATCGCAGGTTATACAAAACACAACTGTTTCCAACACTGATAATTGAGTGTCAAATCAGCATATTATAATGATTTCTGAAGGATCACGTGACACTGAAGACTGGAGAAATGCTGAAAATTCAGCTTTGCATCACAGAAATAAATTATATTTTTATGTATATCAAAATAGAAAAACATGTTATGGACTGGGGAATGCAGAGTGCATGCAGGGGGTGTGGCCTCAATAGCCCTGCAGTAAGTAGTGTGCTGTGTGAAAGTGATTGAGGAATGTGCAGGGTAAAAATTCAACTAAAATTGCATTAAATATGGATGTTTTAACCAAAATTATGCTGCAAGATGTTTTTTTCAACTACATTTAAGTACCCTGTTATAGGCTAACCTGCAATTTTGCAAATTCCCTGTTTATTCCCATTAATTCCCATATATTCCCGTTCATTCTCATGGAAAGTTTTGAGTTGAGGTAAGTACTTGAGGGTGAGTAAATTGTGGGATAATTTTCATTTTTGGGTGAACTAACCCTTTAAGCGACCTTCAGCTTTCGGTAAGGCACTATATTAGTACAAAGTAATATATTAAAATTACAATAATCATAGAACTGGTTTATAATCTCAACCTGAACTATAATTGTTAACTGACTTATGAATTAATGAAACCAGGAAAAATGACCTCATTAAAAATACCCTCAAGGCCAGTTAGATAAAATAGCACATTTATTAAAAAGAAACAGCAATAATTTGCAGTTCCTACTTCAGAAACCTTCTCTAAAGACAGTGTGTGTGTGTGTGTGGGTGGGGGGGGGTAACCATTCCTATACTATTTCACCAGTTCATTCAGTTCTGAGGGGGGAGGCTAAACAGGGGACAGGTATTTAACATGACTAACATTAACAGAAACTACATCCCTCATAAACGCAGCAGTTTGTGTGGCATGGATGGGGTCATACACATGAGCTCTTCATGAAGGAGTGCACAATGAAAGGCCTCCATGTGGTCTTTGGCTATTGTCCAAAAATTTGCGTATGTGCAGGACAAACTGAACACAACTGTACGGGTTTTCAGATGACAAAACAATGAAACACTCAACAACCATGCAATAACTCAACCTAAAGAAATACAGATCAGAGAGCACAAAATGGTAAAGCACATGAGGATGTATTCAAATTTAAGGCAACAAGGAATCAAAAGTACACAATGCATAACGAAAAGAAAAGAAAAACAAATCACACAAACAAACAAAAAATGCTTTTAAAACAACACCAGGCAGTGCAATATTTCACACTAGTAAAAGATTCATCATAAAAAATAAAAATAAATTCAAAAGATCCTGAGGAAATAAAAATCAACTACTTACTTCCTGGAAAATAATGTCTTTCAATATTTTTAATATTCAATCCATTTCCTTTTGCTTAAATTATACAACATAAAAAAAACCCCAACTGTAAATTAACCAACCTCAATACGATCCAAGCTCTTTCTGACGATCGGTCAGTGTGTCTATGTGGTTGCGAATCACTGTCATTATCTAGACCACATCCACAACCAAACTATTTTCAAGGCCATTCCTCCACTAGGCCAGATATTTAAAAACCCAGACACCCCAATAGTAATTGCATGGAAAAAAACAAAAACAAACAACAATATTCTGAAGGGAAAAAGAACCGTATGGCACAACAAACCAAGTACCTTATATACACATGCACCGTGTAAAAGTTTTTAAGAAAAGAAAACGACTTTGGCGACGATAATCAACTTTGTGCAACTCCGATAAATGAAAAAGTTGCCTCAATGTTTTTATGATTGTTTACTATTTTTTTTAAAAAACAACAACAAACCAAGGCAAAACCTGCCCTCTCATCCAACTCCTTCTGAGAAGGTGAAGGCCAAGATAAGTTATAAGAAGTTCACACAAGAGACGGGGTCAAACTGACAGGTGGCGCTCGCACGTCAGACAGCACAGTGGCATGAGCGCTCGATCGTGGTCTGATGTTTCAGCAGTGTGAGAGTTGGTCTCTTGATAGCACACTAAATCACATTTTAAGGCAAGCTTGCTTGAGCGGAACAGAAAGTAGCATTTCGAGAAAACAAATTAAGGGACAAAGAAACAAGATGCAGCCAAGGAAAAAAATAAAAAGAGTCTAAAATAGCAAGACGTGACAAAAGTATACCAGAACATGCTGAGAAAAAGAACGATGGATGAGACGGAATGCAAATGTTCACTCAACATAAGCTAAATGACAGCACTGAACTTTGCCATCTTGAGTACAAAATTCCAGCTTCTGCATCCATACTTCACAGTGTATGGCAGGCATGTATCTGTTGAATTCTTCTACCACAAGCATTCTGGCGGTTTTGTGTAACGCTAATCCATGAATCTTTGGCGGTATTGTTAAAAATGGCCTGTATGGTTGAAACTAACAGTGACAAAAAGCATCCTGACTGAGCATCTATCTTTCTTCTACACACCGTGTAATAGGTGACCGAGCCCTTGCAATGTTAATTAAGATGCCATTAATTACATTAACCAATACAATGCTATCCCAGACACATCATGTACCAATGAGAGTGGAGCAATGAAGGGTATTTGACACTTTAGTCTAATACAATCTTAAAGTTTCTGGGACCCAAAGGCCAGTGTATTAAAGACTTGAATTACGAATTCAAGTTCCCACCCAGAAAGGGAAACAATTATGCTCTCTTTCAATACAAAATCATTGTTTTATTTAATACAGAACGCATGCAGTTATTCAGAGACCAAAATGTCCCTGTAAATAGGAAAAAATTTATCATTTAGATCTCCTTTGTGCAGCTGGAGATTCAAATACGTGTTGGCGTTGTCTGAAAATATGATATTGAGGAATGGGATATATATGCTTTTTAAATCATACAAATAATAAAAGAAGCTGCAGGAAATGAATGAGAGAAGCTTGTATGAGTGTGAGGGAAATAAAAAGTGAGGTAAGTAGAAACCCAGGTCTCAAATCACTTAATAAAACAAAAACGCTTTATGATTCGCCAGTGAGGTTTAGATGCATTAACTCAATAATAAAAGTGTCAAAAAGGGTTCTGAAAATTCTTGTACCATTTTTGCCTCCCACCAGAGACACCCCCCCACCCACACCAAAAAAACAGCAGATCAACGCTACAGCTGATCAGAAGAAGCTCCAAGCCAATAACTTTCCATTAGTTGGGACATGTGATCTAGGAGTGTCCTCAACTTTTCCTCAGTATCTCCTGCTAGACCAGACAAACCAGGTTTGTAAAGTGGTTAGTCCTGCCGCAGATGTGTGTGTGCATTTAATCGGTACCTCTCGGATCTCCTCAAACTAAAATTGGTATTAAGTGTGTACAAAACACAAGCACAAACACACATAAAAAATGAACTTGCATTCAAAATCCACGTATTCTCCGGGTCAACTCTTTCAAAAACCAGCAATATCTGAAACCTCCTCGTTTCTCCATGTCCCTTGCCCGTTTTTTGCTCTCTTTCTCCATCTGTTGTGATATCAGTCTATATTTCTGCCTGTCCCCACGGCTGTGCGTCCCTCGTTGCGCCCCTCCCCCCACCCCTCCACAGCCTGATGTCCGTCCTTTCTCCTCTTTCTCCCTCGCGTTCACTTGATCCCCTCAAAGGCGGCAGAGGCAGAAGAGGGTTGGGATGAAGACCCCGAATGCCACGAGTATAGGGAACATCAGGCTGCTGTTGTCAGTGGCGTATGGGTTGGGGGTGCGCGGCCCGGACCGAACCGGATTCTTGGGAGAGGTGGAGGCGCTCTTCTTTTCGCCTTCTGTGCCCTCCCCCTCCTCTTCTTCCTCCTCCTCTTCCTCTCTCTTTTCCAGTCCAGGATGTGGCTGTAGTTTTGGCACATCTGAGAAACAAACCAGAGGTTGTTAGAAGAAGAAAGTGCAAAAAAAATAAAAAAGATAAAAAAAAGCAGGATGGCACTTGATTCAAGGGTTAGTTCACCCAAAAATGAAATTGTCATTAATTACTCACCCTCATGTCAACCCAAACCCGTAAGACCTTCGCTCATGTTCGGAACACAAATTAAGATATTTTTTATGAAATCCGAGGGTATCTGAACCACACATAGGCAGCAGCGTCATTGCACCTTTTGAGGTCCAGAAAGGTAGTAAAGACATCATTAAAATAGTCTACATGACTACAGTGGTTCAACCTTAATGTTATGAAGCGGCGGGAATACTTTTTGTGTACAAAAACAAAACAAAAATAATGACTTTATTTAACAATTTGACTTTATATAACAAAAATAGTGAACGCAGTGCAGGCTTCAGTGTTTACGTCCGAACGCCGGCTCAGTATTCTCGTCGCTTCATAACATTAAGGTTGAACCACTGTAGTCACAGTGAATATTTTAATGATGTTTTTACTACCTTTCTGGACGTCAAAAGGTTCAATGACGCTGCTGCCTATGTGTGGTTTGGATAACTTCAGATTTCATCATAAATATCTTAATTTGTGTTCCAAAGATGAACAATGGTCTTACAGGTTTGGGACAACATGAGGGTGAGTAATTAATGACAGAAATTTCATTTTTGGGTGAACTAACCCTTTAAGGATACAACAGAGGCAATACAAAGAAAGTTTGAAATATGTTTTTTGTTTTATTATTCTGTTTTATTCCTTTTTAATTTTTATAATTTTTCTATAAATTTTTATAGGTTCCGAGTAATGGTTAAATAAAATTTTAATAATCCAAATTGTACAATTACGTGAAATCATGAAACGTACACAATTTATTAAATGTTTAAAAATGTAAAAAAAATAATAATAATTTTAAGGGTCCTAGTATGACAAGAGTTTTATTTTTTCCCAAATTCTGCTTTATTTTTCCCAAATTCCATGTTTTCTGTTATTTTCTGGATTTTTTTTAATGGTTTAATTAAATACATCAAAAAGCATGTCTATTCAAGAGAATTAATAAAACTTTATTTAATAATTTAGTCAAATTTGTACAATGATAGTGCCCTATGAAATGTTATTTTTAGCCCCAGAAATTCTGTGTTGTCTGTTCTAATTTTTCTATATTTATGATTTATTCTTAAAATATGGAAGAAGAATGGTGAAACACCTTAATAATAAAGTTTTAATATAATAAGTATGAATAGTAGATAAAACAGCAGTACTCATTCACAAAGAGACACTTTATTTATATAGCAGCCTTTTGCAATTTAATATTCAGACACTAGTCCTACATATCATGATTTAAGCGTACAGCCCTACGTTTGATTTATTCATCCAAAATTTGCCAAATTCCATGAGATTACACGTTATACTGTAAATTCCATTTTTATGATTCCACGGTTCCATCAGCAATTTCCACATTACGAAAATCTTAGAGCCCTAGGAGAGGGACAACTTGCAACCCAACCAATCCCAGGGATCCCTCTTACCCTCTAGCTTGCCCTTCATCACATATAGTGCACATATCTTTGGGTTGTCATAGTAACCCTGTGGACACAAGAGACAGATAGATTAGGGTTCACTGCTTACAGTGGATAAATGCATGCAAACACATGGAGAAAATATGCAAATTCATTCTAGTATATTATGTGTGGCAGTTGGCCGGCAGAGTTTCTAACAGTGAATAAAAGGCAAGGTCAGTCCTGCGGCTCTCTGCCCCATCGGTTTCGAACCTCAAAAATGAATACAAATACCCAACCCAATCAAAGTAGAATTTGCTGAACAGTTCAGACACAATTTGTCAAAGCAATGCCAGGTGCAAAAGCATCAAAATGATTAATTTTAAGAATGAGAGGCTTTATCCGGTGACTGACAGACAAGCTAATGCGTGTTACATCCTAACATCCATTAATGTCATCTTCCCTGTGGATTTCTGTCATGCTCAATGTACACGATTCCTCAGAGACTAATCGCTGACAGAAACCCCACAAGCCAAAACCATTTGTTGTTTACGTAAGAAAAAAGGAGCAGCTTACAAATAATCAATTAAATTACACTACTGGAACAAAAAAAAAGCTCCAAGAGACAATTAGTTTTGACAGAATTCGTCTTCTTGGAAATACTAAGCTTCAGTGTGTTTAACTGGATAACTACATCACAATATTCAATCAATGTTTCTTTAGGAAAAAGGAAAATAAATAACAAGGCTTATTTAATTGATCAGTGTCTTGTTTATTCAATAAAAGTATGACTGCATAGCTATCACTGAAAGAGTAATGGTTGCTTTTAGGGATTTTACGGCGCCGAAGCGGAAACCAT
>RJVU01027559.1:5803460-5823171 GCA_003731715.1 Anabarilius grahami | reverse complement strand
TTATTTTAAATTGTAATAATATTTCACAATATTACTGTTTTTTACTGTATTTTTAATTAAATAAATGTAGCCTTGGTGAGCAGACGAAACTTCTTTTAAAAACATAAAAAATCTTAGTGGTTCCAAACTTTTGGACTGTACTGTATATATATATATATATATAGTTTTAGTTTTTTTAAACACACACATACAAAATTTCATTTAAGCCATTAGTCGACTAATCGCGCGTTTATATTATTAAGCCATAAATCATAATAATGAGCATTTTGCCTTTATACGTATAATACATAGCCTATTCAGCGCTCAGGCACACGCATAAAGCTTGCAGCAGCGCACCGGCACACGTAATGATTATGAGTGTGTCATGAAAAAAAACGAAGGAGACTGTCTAAACATTTTAATAATTTATTGATAAAGTTTTCTGTGTTTTCGGCTGTGGAAATTAAGTCAACGATGCTGATTCGTCATCTCCGCAGTAGTAGACGTGCATATATGTATGTTTCATACAGATTACATAATCTGAGAATATTTATGTTCCAGTTGAATTGGTTTGTTTAAAAGTAGACATTCAAGCTTTCTATAGATATATTTCTTGTGTCCGTGAGGCAAGTATCTGCTTCATGTTTGTTACGTGGTCAGGTTCACTGAGACCGAGACAGCAGAAAGCTGATTGTTTTCATTATTTTACAAAAGTACAAAGTTTTCCTGTTATTTTGAGTTTACAGAAATAAAAGTAGACCCTTTACAGCCTGCATCACTCTTATCTGTATGACCAAAATAACAGAGTATTTTAAGTTAAATGCAAGTGAACGCCCTGGCACCTCCATGTTATGCAGTAAGCGCGCTCTCCACACAAACACTTGGATATGTGCCAAATAATAGTGCACAATTATCTAGGACAAGGCTAACAGCGAGCGGACTTGTAAAGTTGCTACTACTTATATGTTTCAAGTGATAAGCCATATTTGAGGCCGATGAATGATAGGCGAATATTTGGATTTCCTGCCATTAACAATCTCTCCCTCACTGACTGCGTGACTTTGTCACATCCTGTGGAGTTTTCTGTGATTAACCGACTAATAAAATCTTGGTCGACCAAGCCTAACAAAACCTGGCAGATCTTGCAACAACAATGAAATTAAAGTGAAAACCAAGACATGGATAATGGATATACAAGATCAATTCATTTGAAATTTTCAATAGCTGTGTTGCCATTGAAAGTTGCGAATTTGCAAAATTGTAATATCACATAATGGAAGTTGC
The DNA here is from genome assembly GCA_003731715.1 of Anabarilius grahami. NCBI lineage: Eukaryota > Metazoa > Chordata > Actinopteri > Cypriniformes > Xenocyprididae > Anabarilius > Anabarilius grahami. Next base: position 5,821,908 of record RJVU01027559.1, on the reverse strand, counting down.
TGCAATCGTAGAAAAAAAAACTGTGGCTCTTTTTCCTACATCCTAAATGACTTGATTCTCAGAGAGTGCAGATGAAACTCAATAAACGCTGTCATGTTATCTTGCCTTCGGATGCCTGGTGTTTGGGAATGCAATCATGTGAGACGCTTCTGGGAGGTCATTATACCAAATTATTCTGATGACAGACTTTGGCTCAGGCATTTCAGATTGATCAAACCAACATTTGAGATGCTGTGCAATGAAACTGATCCACTGGTTAGTCTTCTTATCAGATAAAAAATGTATCCGCCTCAACTGAGCACATACGTTTTTTTTTTATGAGCACATCTTGGTGTTTCCATCCACAGTTTTTTTGTTTATGCAGAATGCGCATAAAAATAGGTGGATGGAAACATATCTACTGACACAGCAGCAATCCCTCGAAAGTGCAAGTTAAAGGATCAGTCAACTGACTCAAAACTTTCTCACACTGACCAGCAGACCATCCTTACTCTTGAGATCTATATAGGCAATAGGAAACATAGGGTGACTCTTACCTTAACAAACTCTACCGTGAGTTTCCCATTAAAAGTGGAAACTTCACCGTGCACACTCAGTTTTCCTCTTTTTATCGAGAATGGCACTATTTCATCATGAGCTGTGCTATGACCCACACGGTCAAAGATATCCAGATCCTTCACCACAACATGGCCATTTAAGCGCACATCAAAAACCTGAGAAAAGCGAACAAAAGGGTTTCAAAAGACAACAAAAGAAAGGAGAAGAGAGAGAGAGAGATGAGGGAAAACTATGAAATAGATACCCTGGAGTATCATGAATTATTAAACATCACCACATTCAAATATCGACTACCAAGAGTGATTGTATGGGCTGTGACAGTGAGCAAAATTCACACCTTTTGCTGAGACTGAGCAAAGTAAACCTCCGCATATTTCATGACCAGTATGTAGTCTCCTTCTTCTCTGATGGGTACTTCATAACCGAATGTATCCTCGTTATATCGCTCTGTCTGGTAGAGAATCTGATCCTCTGGGCTGGAGCGCAGGATAGGCAGACGGACACCATAGTCTGATGCTGGAGAAAAATTGAAAAAAGTGCCAAAAGAGACAAATGGTGAGTTTGGGTGCAAGTTTAAGTGCCATTTTGTGTTTTTATAACATGCTGAGTACATGTCAAACCAGATGCCCCATTTTCATTCCAATATCTATTTATAGCCAACGAAGAGCTGAATGAAAAATTAAGCACCACATTTATAATACTGGTCATTATCTAGTGACACTGATGCAATAATGTGAAATAATGTGACAAAACACATGTCTTTACAGAGCTTTAAAATGGACTATAAAGGCCCTGACATGTGCGCACTGCATTTCTCATCTGACTCAGGAAGTGATAGTCTGGTAGTCATCACGCTTCAAGTGACACAAACTTCCTGATATGATCCACAGCTCTAATAACAAACTACTAACGAGCCAGATGAGCTGACAACAAGTCCATCTCCTCATAATATAGCATGATTGACATTCTTAATGCAATTTAAAATCATACTGTAATAAAACAAACAGTGCAACTGGAATATTTAATATTTCGCAATTCTTAAAGCGATAGTTTACTCAAATGACAATTCTGTCATCATTTACTCACCCTGGAGTTTCCAAATGATTTTCTTTTTATCAGAGGAACACAAAAGATGCCTCAGTCACCATTCACCATTGTCTTTTTTTTTCATCTAATGAAAGTGAATGTGGACTGAAAAATTTCTGCTTAATATCTCCTTTTGTGTTCCATTAAAGAAAGTCATGCAGGTTTGGAATGACATGAGGATGAGTAAACACTTGTAAAAAAGAAGCACACTGTAGCATACTATACTAAAAAATATACCTTAAAAGAATATATTAAAGGGATAGTTCACTCAAAAATGAACATTTTCATCATTTACTCACCCTTAAGTTTTTCCAAACCTGTATGAATTGATATATTGTGAATAATATGGGTAACCAAACAGCTGATGGGCCCCATTAAAGGGTTAGTTCACCCAAAAATGAAAATAATCTCATTTATTACTCACCCTCATGTCGTTCCACACCCGTAAGACCTTCGTTCATCTTCGGGACACAAATTAAGATATTTTTTGTTGAAATCCGATGGCTCAGTGAGGCCTGCATAACCAGCAATGACATTTCCTCTCTCAAAATCCATAAAGGTACTAAAAACATATTTAAATCAGTTCATGTGAGTACAGTGGTTCAATATTAATATTATAAAACGACGAGAATATTTTTGGTGCGCCAAAAAAATAACGACTAATATAGTGATGGCCGATTTCAAAACACGGCTTCATTAAGCTTCGGAGCGTTATGAATCTTTTGTGTTGAATCATGATTCGGATCAAGTGTCAAACTGCCAAACTGCTGAAATCACGTCACGTTGGCGCTCCGAACTGCTGATTTGACATAAAAGATTCATAACGCTCCGAAGCTTCCTGAAGCAGTGTTTTGAAATCGGCCATCACTATATAAGTCGTTATTTTTTAACGCACCAAAAATATTCTCGTTGCTTTATAATATTAATATATTGAACCACTGTACTCACATGAACTGATTTAAATATGTTTTTAGTACATTAATGGATCTTGAGAGAGGAAATGCCATTGCTGGCTATGCAGACCTCGGATTTCAACAAAAATATCTTAATTTGTGTTCTGAAGATTAACGAAGGTCTTATGGGTGAGTAATTAATGACATTATTTTCATTTTTGGGTGAACTAACCCTTTAACTTGCATAGTATGGAAAACAAATACTTTGGAAGTCCATCAACCGTTTGGCTACCGACATTCTTCAAAATATCTTTTGTGTTCAGCAGAAGAAAGAATTTATACAGGTTTGGAACAACTTGAGGGTTAGTAAATAGTGACAGAACTTTCATTTTTGGGTGAACAATCCCTTTAAGTGTTTACTAAATGTAATGTTTTCAAACACTTAACTGCATGTTATTTACAATTATAAGAAAAATTATTATAGCAATACAACACAAAATTGCTTTCATAAAATATTACAATGCTGCTTCAGGGAATTATTTTCATTTTTACATAGAACATGGACTTTCATTCATCCATTAACGACCACCACAAACAATAGCCACCCCAAGTACTCACCTTTCCCCACTCTTCCTTCCAGTGGATCTTTTTTGAAATGAATGCCGTGCACGTCTGTGTGCGCGTCCCCGCCGGCGTTTACAGCCCAGATGACTCGTTCCGCCAGACTCGGGGCCCCGCTCTCAGCCCGACACACTTCCACCAACAGCCACAAAGCTGCGAATACGAGCCGGGCAGCACAGCGCAATGTCACCCTCCTCATAGCCTACCAGTCCGAGAGGAAAAGTGAAAGAATAAAGAAAAAGGGAAGCGGGAAAAGCGGTATGTAAGGAAGTCCCTAGAGAAGACGGTGAGCTAGAATTGACACTCGCGTGCGCTTTTCACCCTGCGCTTGACCTGGGGGTTTAGGGCGAAAGGTCAGTTTTAATCCTGGGTTAATTTTAAATAGACTCATCATCACTTTTAACCACGGGTTAGCCAGGTAAACACCGAATTATAGTACCAAAGGTGTACTGAATAAAACGACGATGTGCTAAAATGTGACAGCACGTTGTTTAGCAACAAACAACCAATCATAAACTGCCTCGCAGCTCAACTCATTAAATATTCATATGCCTTGTACAGTTGAAGAAACTTTCACGCACTGTTTCAGCGTCTGAGAGAAAAAATGTGGAACAGTGACGACAAACGAAATTAATAGACTGTATTATTTGTGTTTTCATTTGTAGCTTTTTTGTGTGGCGACATTTAAACAGCTAAACCGGCGGTTATTAAGATAGGGCGCGCTCGTCTCGAGCTGTATGCGTCCAATCGGCTTTACTGACATCATGCATATGCAAATAAAAAGGTTAACCCAGGCAGTACAAATGTACAGAGTGAAATATCCTAAATCCCCAGGATTAATACCTAACCTAGAGTGAAGAACAGTGAACACTGTGACAATTTGCAAATGATAACCTAGGGTCCAGACTGGCCCTTCCTGTGTGAACAGCCCAAAGCAATATTTATGTCACTCTTACTGTGCAGTCTGCGAAATACTCTCTGTAGTGGACGGCCGGCTCCGTTCAGATGCTTGAGTTGCACGTTGTTGTCGAGCCGTCCAGATCTCCGCACATTTACCTGCCTGAGAGTCGAGTTTAGCTGTGGGTGGTTAGCTGGCTAACTGACTTCCCTCTTGCTCTGTCATCAGTGTGGCAGCTGTAGTCTGCAGGTATATTCCCTCTCATCTGCACCCCTGTGTACGGCGTGTGCTCTCTCTCGTTTAATAGATGATCACACCGTGGTTATTCAACCCTTGTATGCTGCTCAATACAGTTGTTTTGGGCTTTTTGCGCCTGAAATCACAGATATTTCTGACCGGGAGGGCCGCGTCAGTACTGTGGGTATGTGTGCAGTCAGCAGCGCAGGTTGAAGGGATGGAACAGTAAGGAGAGGCACACTAGCATGATAGTCGGTTTCCGGAGGGGGCGGGATTTTGCTTGGACTAGCCAATCAGACAAAGCCGAATAACAGGTTTTCCGTCTTGATTTGCTTGTGAAAGGAATAGACTCGTCAAGTCCGGCAGGCTCTGACCAATCACAATCGATGGAAGTGTCTGGAAACAGCGAATCAAGTGTATCAACTTTCACTCACTTCCTCGCATAAATTAGCTGGCTTCAGTTCATTGGTACGTTGTGTACACGCAGCGAAAGGTGGGCGGGATTAGGCAGATAGAGAACGGAACAGGTTCCCAGTGTTGCCAATTTCGCGGGTTGTTTTTCATGTCCGCGGGTTGAATTGAATCCAAATAACGTGATATTTACCCCCCGGAACGAAATTTTTTACCGTGGGACCTCTCCTGAAATGCGCTTGGGCTAGTTTTGGGCTGGTTTTGAGGAGCAATTGGACGGGTTTTGTTGTGAAAACCTGGCAACCCTGCAGGTTCCTGAAGTTTTATACTGAAGTTTAACGTAATGAAACAGAAAAGCAATGTTATCTTATTAATTTTTTTATTACTTATAATTATTTATTACTACTTATATAGTAATTAATTGTATAATAAAAATATAAATCAGTAATTATGAATATATTGTATATGTTAAATATTCAAAATTATTAATATTGTTAATATTATTTGTTTAGTTTTTTTTTTGAAGCGATATATTTATTGAAAACACATTACTATGCAGGAAGTGATGTTTTAATGTTTTATTCAAGTTTATGCTGATCCGTTGATTAAATTAATACAATAATATATTTCTTTATAAATTAAATTTATTTAAAAACGGAACAAAATAGGCTTTCTTTTTTTAAATTTAGATTTATGCATGGTTAAACCATCATGATGTAAATCGCCTATTTTGTACCACACGGTGGCATTATTTTTAGGTGCATTCACAATGAAAAAGAAGGAAAATTCTGTCCCGTTTTGGTCCGGAGGAAAAAGCCCGTTGCCATGACAACACGAACAGTCTGTTCCAGCCGCTGGGAAAGTGATGCTTGTTGCTGAATGATTTGGAGAATATCTGAGCAGACACCAGCAAAATTGTTGCTCCTTGTGTATATAAATAACATTTCTTTAGAGGAGGTAGGCGAACCTTTTGTCGAGTACAAACTAATAGAGTAATGAAGCTTAAACACAAATGTGGTGATGAAAAATATACGCTATTACTAGACACAGTTTTATTTGCTTATTTTGTTACAGTGTATTAAAACCACTATATTACATAGGAAGGTCTTTTTGGCATGCAATGATCGGATCAGATAACAATTAAGACTACAAATGTCTCTGACACTGGTCACACAAACAGACATAAAGAGGCTCAAATCAAATAAATAAATCTTCACTGTCTGTTTCTTAAGCATATAGTGATCAGGTACTGAACGTTTGTATGAAATCGGGGTATTGTGCATTGATTCAAATAGGCCTGTGTAGAGTGAAACTATATGTGCTCTTGAAATGAGTTGCCTGACAAGTATGTCATGACAACTAAAAATAGTGAATCAAACATTTCTAAACTTAGAAATCAATCAGTTATGTGTTAAAATTAAATCTTTAAAACTATAGAGGTCATCGACAAAATTTGGTTCCATCTTGCACAGTGGTATATTTTTGTTTTAAAGGCATGCACTGTGATTTTAGAACAGAAACAGGCAAATTGGACAAATAATAGAGTCAAAACTGGAGTTAGGTGTGAGCTTGACTTATATAACATATTAGCAAGAAACCATTGCATTAGACGCCGTTACGTTACTGCAAACAAAAGAAAAACATTTTAGAAATCACAGAGTGTGACTGTGAAAACGTTCAGACATCATTTTCTTCAGCTAGAATAGATTATCACACAGAAACACATATATGGGACATCAGGGACAACACTTAATGTAATATTGCCATAATCAAGCATTGTACTCTAATGTGCGTGTAAAAAACTTTGTTTGGTCTTGCATGGTTGAAAGTGCAGAGACACTTGGCTACAGTATACGTGTATACTTTTTTTGTTTGTGTGTGTGCATGAGGTTTTTTTTTTTTCCTCCAAAAACTCCAGTTTTCTTTATTTTTATACCACAGAACACTGGCTCAGCAGGGCTTTTCTTGCAGTAGTCTAATATTCTGTCTGCTTTGACCAGCAGGAAGCAGTACAGCATCTCACTTTCTTCTGTTGGAGACACCATATGAGCGCTGCCCTTTCAGCGGGACACCATTCGCACAAACTCTAAAAGGGACAGAGCGAAAACAAATATGAGACTTAAAAATACTGTGCATCTATTGTCTGCTTTTGCTTTTTATTACGTAGCAAGGCCGTAACTATGTCTTGAACATTGGGGGGACCAACGTTTTGGGTTGAGGGGGGCATAATTGGTCTTTTTAAAGGATTAGTTCACTTTCAAATGAAAATTAGCCCAAGCTTTACTCACCCTCAAGCCATCCGAGGTGTATATGACTTTCTTCTCTCTGATGAACACAATCGGAGATATATTAATAAATTTGACGCATCCGAGCTTTATAATGGCAGTGAGCGATACCAACGAGTATGAAGTGAAGCGATGCGTTTGTGTAAAATAAATATCCATATTTAACAAGTTTTAGACCGCCTTCTGTATTCCATGTACGAAGAAAGTGTAAACTGGTGTTGCGTCAGTTAAGCTTTTTCCGTAAGTTGAATGGGGAAGGCGTAGGACGTAGCGTAAGCTTTTTGAACTGCAAGAGTTTTACACTTTCTTCGTAAGTTGAATACGGAAGGCGGTCTAGCAGAAACTAGATATTTTACTTCATAACTTGTTCAATGTGGATTTTTTTTTTTTTACATAAACGCATCGCTTTGCTTCAGAAAGCCTTTATTAACCCCCTGGAGCCGTGTGGAATATGTTTATGATGGATGGATGTGGATGGAGGCACTATCTTCAGCTCATACTCGCTGGTATCGCTCACTGCCATTAAGCTCGGATGCATCAGGATATTTATCAATATATCTCCGATTGTGTTGATCAGAAAGAAGAAAGTCATATACACCTTGAGGGTGAGTAAAGCTTGGGGTAATTTTCATTTGAAAGTGAACTAATCCTTTAATGATGTTTTATTAGTAATGTTTGGGAGGACCATGTTCAAATGATCTATCCAATCAGCATGAGAGGAGAAATCATGTACATTATAGCATATTTTCAATTCAAAATGGAAAAATTTAGTTAAAAAGCTTGCACCACTGGATTTTACTGTCAGTCGTTTAACATTTCTATCATGAAACAGTTGTCCAATATTACGTTTAGCCACTTACATCTTACCACACACTTTTTCACTGTTAAAACTAATATGTTGTGTTAGAATTCACACACGTCTTCTGTGAGCGGTTAGGCCCGACTTCTTTAATTTGATTGGCCATCTCAGTCATTTTGACATAGAGTGCTGTTAGACCACTGAGGCAGACCAGCCTAAAATATAACTTTTAAAACTTTTTGTCATCCTCTTAACAGCAAACAGAGCACAGTGTCATGGAGAGCAGAAGAGCAGAATCAAGAATATCAAATATTGGGGGAGACAATTTGGCCATTGGGGGTACTTGTCCATCTAAAGTGGTTACGGCCCTGTTACTTAGTGCTACTGAGATTCTTACCTTCAAAGTCGACTCGGCCGTCTCCATTCAAGTCAATGTCTCTCAGTATGTCCTCTAGGTCTCGATGGCCAACCTAACAAAAACAAGAATAGGTTGTTAAAAATCAGGTGACAGGAACTGTTCAGAAATTTGACTGAACGATTCTGGTCTTTTTCTCACACAAATCTATCATAATATTTCAGAAGATTTCTAGGGCACAAGTCATACAGACCACTTCAAAATTTTGACAAAAAAAAAAAGAAAAGCAAAGAAACATATGGATGGATTAATTGTTCACAACAAGAGAAATAACATGCATTTAGGAAATAGAAAGGGTACATTTTTGTTAACCCTTTCAATTTTTTTTATTGTGATGTGTATCTAACTGAAATGGCTTTCCGAACCAAAAAAGAAAGAATGAAAAAAAAAGTGGGGAATTGATTGGATGGTTGTGGTTTTCTATTGCTGTGATCTCATGTGAGTGACAGGTTGTCCCGCCCTCATGCCAGTAAAAAGTTATTTTGATTAAACATTTCGAGTGCACATCATTTAAAAAAAAGAAAGGCTATAAATGCACGGATAAATAATATATAATAAATACAGCAATATTCCATAAATATAAGAATTGTTCATTTGATTTCATGGTCACATTCTTACAATTCTCTCTACCAAAAGCACCGACCTGTTGTCCCAGCAGCTTCCTCATAGCTTCCCTTAGCTCTCCTGTGCTGATTTCCCCATCTCCATTTGTGTCAAACTGAAAACAATGCATATATATAACATTTTATTTCATATTTCTTTCTTCTTCTTTTTTTTGAATATTATATAACTCTCCACTCACTTCTTTGAAGGCGTTTCTGAGCTCTTTTATGCCGATCATGTCTGCTGTCTCTGCGAGGAGTTTAGGTCCCATCAACCCTACAAAGTCCTCGAAATCCACATGGCCACCTACTACGAAAAACAGACTGATGTCAATATTTCGTAATGAAAAGACGTAGCTGATAAGATAATGGCTGTGCGCAACCAGAAGCTTACAGTTCATGTTGATTTGTTGGCTCAGTTCAATTAGTTCCATCTCGGTGGGCATGTAGCCCATAGTTCTCATGCAGTTCCCCAGGTCTTTACAGCCGATAAAGCCATCTTTATCTTTATCAAACTCCTTAAACGCTTCACGCAACTCTTCACTCGTCAAGGCAAACCAAACACATGAATGGCATGTTAACACACAGTGGTAAAACACAATAAACGAATATTTTTACCATTGTTGTTCATTGTTTATACAGGTTTGAAGAAGGTAAAGTAGCTAAAATGAGTTTTTAAACTATTACATTTGAATCATCTTACAATAACAGATGCTACTGAAAAAACAGTGAAAGAGTGAAAAACTTACCATCAATCTCCTCTGGTCTCAACTCTCGATTCTGCAACAACAAAAGATGAGAAAAAAATGTCAAAACAACATCAGCAAAGGTTAAAAAAAAACCTTAAAAAATCAAAACTTCAGTCCCTCACAATAAAATCCAGGCCATCCATGAAATAAAGTTCATCTGAAGATGGCTTCATTACTAGAAAACCTTTAACCAGTGATGCATCCAAACCAGCCAGAGTAGACATTGTTGCTTCTAGTCGTTCAAAGACACCCAAGTTGTATTTAGGACTGGTTTTATAGCCTTAAGAAAGAACAATAGTGCGTTACAAAAAGGTGAGGTGGTCCTAGTCACGTGGCAATGGCATTTCTCCAGCGTCACAGCTAAGTGAACAAATCCCAGCAAGTGAGACACATCTGTCCTCATCTAACAGTGACAACCTTTAAAGGCGATGGAGAAAAGAGAGGGAGAAAGATGGAGAACAGAAGCTGTAGCATTCACCACAGGGGATAAAAGGAGTGTAAACATGCAGTCTTTATTGACGTAAGACCATGACATTCACGCTCACACGCATGTAAAAACATGCAACCTAAATTGTAGACCAAAACAAAAGAGCAGCGATTTATGCGACATAAATACATACGCCTACGCGACAGCATGCAGAATAAGAAAAACTAAATTGCTTATGTAAGTAGCATCAAACATTCCAGGGCAAAGCCACACATAAGCAAGTCTGTATTCACAGCAACACATCATTCACAATGTGCATGACATTGCAGTAGGTCTATGTGTGTGTTCGCATATTTGTTATGTTTCTAAATTAGAGCTTTCACATCATTCATTCATTTGGCAGATACATATTTCGGGTCATGAGTGACCTGGGACCCAATTTCTTCCCTCGACCTCATTCAGTTTGTGGAGTTAGAGCCTTTAATGTTCTACAACCTTTTCTGTTATTAAAGGGTTAGTTCACCCAAAATGAGAATTCTGTCATTTATTACTTGCCCTCATGTCGTTCCACACCTGTAAGACCTTCGTTCATCTTCAGAACACAAAGTAAGATATTTTTGATGACAGAATGTTGTCAGATTTCCTTCCATAGACTGCCTTTGTAACTACCACTTTGACGCTTCAAAAACTCCATAAAGAAATCGGAAAACTAATCCATATGAATTGAAGTGAAGTGAAGTGAAGTGACATGTGGCCAAGTATGGTGACCCATACTCGGAATTTGTGCTCTGCATTTAACCCATCCAAGTGCACACACACACAGCAGTGAACACACACACCGTGAACACACACACCCGGAGCAGTGGGCAGCCATTGCTGCGGCGCCCGGGGAGCAGTTGGGGGTACGGTGCCTTGCTCAAGGGTCTCACCTCAGTCGTGGTATTGAGGGTGGGGAGAGCGCTGGACATTCACTCCCCTCACCGACAATCCCTGCCGGACCTGAGACTCGAACCCATGACCTTTGGGTTACAAGTCCGACTCTCTATCCATTAGGCCACGACTGCCCCTAATTTTGAGCGGTTTAGTCAAAATTTTCTGAAGAGAATTGATCGCTTGTTATGATGAAAAGATTTAATTTAGGCTTTTACTCGCACACATTGTTTACTCAGCACGTTTGAGCTTCCGGAAGAGGTTTGTTCTGTGTATAGGTTTGGTTGAGCTTCTGCTTATGTTCGCTGATCAGCGTTTACATGCGAGTAAAGGCCTATTTTTTTTTTTTTTTGGAAAGAAGTCTCCTATGCTCACCAAGGCTGCATTTATTTGATCAAAAATACTATAAAACACTGTGAAATATTATTACAATTTAAAAGAAATGTTTTGTTGAATTTTCAGCATTTTAGTCTTCAGTGTCACAGGATTCGTCAGAAATCATTCTAATATGCTGATTTGATGTACAAGAAACATGATTTATTATCGGTGTTGATTTATTATCAGTTTTCTTTTGGCCGATTTGGCCGAAATCGCCCATCACTAGATATTGTTGAAAAGTCCTTATTTAGTTTTTTTTTTTTTTGGTGCACAAAAAGTATTCTCGTCACTTTATAATATTAAGGTTAAACCACTGTAGTCACATGAACTGTTGTAAATATGTCTTTAGTATCTTTCTGGGCACTGAAAGTGTAAATTAACTTGCTGGCAATAGAAGCCATCAGATTTTATTTAAAATAACTTAATTTGTGTTCCGAAGATGAACGAAGGTCTTACGGGTGTGGAACGACATGAGTAATTAATGACAGAATTTTAATTTTTGGGTGAACTAACCCTTTAAAGGGATAAAGGACTTGCAGGGCGTTAAATTATATATTTTATTCATATCAGTTTTATTTAGAGGAACCTACAACTAGTCTTCTGGTCATTTATTTTTAGATACTATGTCTCTGTTTAATTCTACATCCCAGAACGCCATGTCTTTGTATAGATCAAAAATTATATTATAAGGCCATTGCCCCAAAAATGTCTTGTTAACACCATCTATTTTTGTAAAAACATTTATAGCTGTACACTTTTACAACACTTTTTTCCAGGCTCTTAAACATGCTCTATTAAGATGACAGATACTTTGTGTTGTGTTAAGCAGACAGACACTCCTGAGGGTGAATGACACCAGAGAATAGTTCACGTTATGGTCGATCAGGAGTTCAGGAACAGCATGTTGTACTGATAGAAACACCTTGACACACTGTTAATAAGGTAAGAACAGTTTAGGATTAACATGTTCATATAAACAAATATGTTAACATCTAATTTAGCTTTATTCTCCCTTTTCTCTTCATTGCTATGTTTTGGGTGTTAAAATTAAGTCTCATCCACAAGACCATCCATTAAGAACAGCAAGTCAGGTCTGTATTTGCATTTCAACATTGCTCTTATACATTACACAAACACATGAACTCACAAAACATGTTATTTATACATAGCCACATCACATGTGTTGTGAATGTCACAGAGAAAGGGCTGTATGTCTGTGTGTGAATTTGTACGTGTGAGAGAGACAGATAGAGAAAGAGAGCATTTCCATTAATGAAAATAAGCAATCCAGCCAACATTTTCCATTCATTCATCATAACAGTTTACTGAACACATTGTGTAGACTGGCTCTTCAGATCTATACACTCTCACAGCGACTATAAACAGAGAGGAAGGGAAGGCGAGAGTGAGATAGATACACAGAGAGAGACAATAAAAAACACCAAAGACACAGAAAAGACATAAAAGACATTATCTGGTTTAATAGCACTGGGAAACAAAATCATTCAGCAATGTGTTCAGTCTGACTATGTAAGCCGCAATAGGGCATATTTACTGTAAAGTCAAAAATGTATTTTATCAAAAACACCTCATAGATTAAAGAGAGACAAACTATATTCACATTTAAATCACTTGTGGAAAAAATTCTAAAAGTATCAATATGCAACATGAATGTGTAATAATGTACTTATCTACACTGAAAAACAAATTTGGTGTGGAAACAATTTTCACTCAGAAATTGCTCGTAAAAATAAAACTGTTCATTGTTAGTTCATGTAGCTCCACGTAAGTCCATTAAATAGTAACACAAAAATGATAAAAAAAAAAAAAACATGGATATATACTATATAAAACATAGTGTATATATATATATATATATATACACATGGAAAACCAACCCTGACAGAAGAACCAACCAAACGTGAGAGGAAACTAAAACTAAACAGAGCAGGGAAACAGGAACTAACGGAAACAAGGCAGAATGTCAAAACAACAGTTAACAGAACCGAACATAAACCTGACATCATGATGCTATGGTGTTTTTATTTTGCTATGTAGCTGTTAGGGTGTTCTGGGTGGTTGCTAGGTGGTTGCTTACTGACCCAAATCAAAAGACCACCTCCAAATCTCCATTTATATTCAGGTCCCTAGATTTGGCTTGAGTTCCTCCTTCAGTTTCTTTGTTTGATCATCAGTCAGGTGATCACTTATATCACAAGCAGCATGGTTTTGATCATTTATTTATATGTGTAATAGTGCAAGCACCACTAGCCTAATAACCATTATATCTGGAAACTGTTGATAACCAAGGCGTATGCTAATGAAAATAACTGGGACACCTTTCAAAATGTAAATTCACTCCCATTCTTTGTTTGACGTGCAGAATGAGGATTCCAGGCTTCCGCAGTCATTATGGCATGTTAGTCAGCATTCATCAAGGCTCTAAGATTATTCAAAGATTTTCCCTGAAAGCCTGAATTCATACAAAGACCGTATGAACAGATAGTACAAAAATGTGGTGGTCTTTACTAATAATTAAAGCTAAAACTAGGTCACTCAGTGAAATGTAGCAATGGAAAAATGGGGCACAAGATGTGCTCGGATCTCAAACAAATTGAGAGAAAACATCATGAAACAGAACATAACATCACTCTTTTTTTAACTTTTGAATCTTTTTTGTTTAACATGTTTCTTCTGTTAGTGTAGACATCATTAAATAGGGTTCAGTACATTGGGAATCAGGGCAGTATAAGGCATTTCATTAGTCATGTAGGCACAGACGAGAGAAAGTGGTTTAAGATAAATGAATTATAATACAATACAATTATAAAACTATTACTAAGCTAAAGCTCTGCAAATGGGAGAGAGGAGGGTGTAAATGAGAAACTGTGTGTGTGTGTGCGCACGTTTTTGTGACATATCAGGACACAAATGTGTATAATGACATGGGTATGACAGGTATTAAAAAAAGAGGTGACTTATGAGCCCTCATGTCCCCTCTTTTCAAAAGGCTTATAAATCATACAGAATGAGTTTTTGTGAGAAAGTAAAAGTGTGCACAGTTTCCTGTGATGGTTAAGTTTAGGGGTAGGGGTAGTGTAGGGCGATAGAAAATACAGTTTGTACAGTATAAAAACCATTACGCCTATGGAATGTCCCCACAATTCACAAAAACGAACGTGTATGTGTGTGTGTGTGTGTGTGTGTGTGTTTAGAAGATGGGAGGAGAGTGGGTCTCATTGAGGCATGCATATTACCATTCTCACAGCTAGAGGCCTGGTTTCTTGTCCAAACAATCATTCACACACACAGACAGCTAAAAATACCACACACACTCGCACTCACATGTAGCTTAAGATTGTTCACATGCTTTGTTTCAGTCCTGCATTGACAGCCGTCATTGTATTACATGTGTTTTTTGAAGTACCATTCAGATCAGTGATTCTCTGCATTCTGTTTTAAAAAAAAAAACCCTCTTAAAATAACATGGGCTTACTGGAAAATTGACAATTAGGCTATGTACTGTATATGCATACATTTTGTAGCTTGGTTGATTTTACATTTAGAAACAATGCTGCTATTGTTTTACTGATTCTGATTATCTGCTTTTTTAGAAATTATATTCGGTTACACTGTTTTGATGGTCCCCTTAGACATTCTGTTGACTATAAGTAATGTTGCATCTACATGTCAACTAACTCTCATTAGAGTATTAGAGTATTAATAAACTGTTAGGGTTAGTAGAATGAGTTGACATGTTGCAAAGTTACTTATAGTCAGTATAATGTCTGCTGGGGAGCATCAAAATAAAGTGTTAGCAGATATTAAGCAGACAGTTGTTATGGAACTGGGGACCCGGAGACAGTAATGGGTGACGGGGTGTTTATTGACAGCAGTGAGCAGACAAACAGACATTGGGTGAACACATGGGAGAGGAGAACATAGGAGACAAACGCTGGAGACACTTGCTGGGGGATATCGCTGGAGAATACACTTAGAAGTATGCTGGAGAATATCGCTGGAGTAATCCGTAGGAGAATGGTCCACCAGTGGTCCACCATTAAACGAGACTGGACAGAAAGGGAAGACAAGGTGAGTGTTCTTATGGTGCTGATGATGAGAGTGATCACTGGCAGATGCGGGGGATTGTGAAAGACTTGCAGGTGGGAGCCATGAAGGGTGATGGGAGATGTAGTATGGAGGAGGTGACAGAGCTGGTGACCGTAACAGTACTCCCCTCTCCCGCCAGGTTATAAAGCCTCCAGTGTGGAGCCAGCAGCTCAGGGGGGCCAGGGTTAAACCGGCAGTTCGGAAGACCAGGGTAGGCAGCTCGGCCACTATGGCTGGGGACATATAGACAATTTTCTTGGGGGGAACCAGGAGTTTGTAGACTGGGAAGGACTCTGGGGCGAGCTCATGGGCTGGAGAGGACTCGTGGACTGAAGAGGATTCTGGAGCAGGCTTTTGAGCTGGAGAAATCACTGGATTCAGGTCAGGGGCTGGAGCCATCACTGGACTCTGGTCACGAGCTGGCGCCATCTTGGCTGAGGGCTCAGGCGTGGTGGCCATCTCGGCTGAGGGCTCAGGGGCTGGAGCCGATGTGTGTGCAGCCCACACACACACACAATATGGCTGTGGCCATAATAGTCAGTGCTTCATTTTTAGGGGCTGACATAAAAACTGGAACAGACTTGGAGATTTCACACACTGAAACGGACTGTGGGGCGAACTCTGGTATAACAGGAAGGGTGAGCGGCTTTCAGGAGTGGGCTGGCTCAGCAGGAGGGAATATAGAACATAACGCTCTAATGTACAGTTGCTGGTTATCCAGGGCATACGAGAACACAGAGGTCTGTCAAAACCTGCAGGGGAAAGTGTCATTTGTTCCGAATCGTCCAGGTAAACCACCGAAGACCACTCCAGAAATACCTAGGCATATTTAGCAAGGGGACGGCCATTTTGTGAGAGGGTATACACCTGGTCAACAGGACGGAGGGGAATGCTCATTGCTGTCAGTCTGTTAAAGTCCAATCTTCTGTTACGGAACTGGGGACCCAGAGATGGAGTAATGGGTGACAGGGTGTTTATTGACAGCAGTGAGCAGACAAACAGACATCGGGTGAACACATGGGAGAGGAGAACACAGTAGACAAATGCTGGAGACACTTGCTGGGCGATATCGCTGAAGAAGATCGCTGGAGAATGTCGCTGGAGAATATCGTCGGAGAAATCCATAGGAGAATGGTCCACCAAGTAAAACAAACTAATGCTAAACGAGACTGGACAGCGAGGGAAGACAAGGTGAGTGTTCTTATAGTGCCGATGATAAGAGTGATCGCTGGCAGGTGCAGGTAATTTTGAAACGTGTAGGTGGGAGCCAAGGAGGGTGATGGGAGATGTAGTGCAGAGGAGGTGACAGAGCTGGTGACTGTCTACTAATACTCTACTAATATTCTAATGAGAGTTAGTTGACATGTAGGTGCAACGTCAACAGAATGTCTAAAAGGGACCATCAAAATAAAGTGTTACTAATTTTTCTACTTTTTTTGCGCATAAATATATATATACGTATATACAGTAAATCCGGAAAGTATTCACAGCGCTTCACTTTTTCCACATTTTGTTACGTTACAGCCTTATTCCAAAATGGATTACATTCATAATTTTTTTCAAAATTCTGAAAGAAGTTTGTTTGAAATCTTTGCAAGTTTGTAAAAAAAAATCACACATAAGTATTCACAGCCTTTGCCATGACACTCAAAATTGAGCTTGATTTCCAATGATCATCTTTGAGATGTTTCTACAACTTGATTAGAATCCATCTGTGGTAAATTCAGTTGATTGGACATGATTTGGAAAGGCACACACCTGTCTATCTTAGGTCCCACAGTTAACAGTGCATGTCAGAGCACAAACCAAGCCATGAAGTCCAAGGAATTGTCTGTAGACCTCCAAGACAGGATTGTATCGAGTCACAGATCTGGGGAAGGGTACAGAAAAATTTCTGCAGCATTGAAGGTCCCAATGAGCACAGTGGCCTCCATCATCCATAAATGGAAGAAGTTTGGAACCAGCAGGACTCTTCCAAGAGCAAGCCACCCGGCCAAACTTAGCGATCAGGGGAGAAGGGCCTTAGTCAGGGAGGTGACCAAGATAGTCACTCTGACAGAACTCCAGGGTTTTTCTATGGAGAGAGGAGAACCTTCCAGAAGAACAACCATCTCTGCATCACTCCACCAATCAGACCTGTATGGCAGAGTGGCCAGACGGAAGCCACTCCTCAGTAAAAGGCACATGACAGCCCATCTGGAGTTTGCCAAAAAACACCTGAAGGACTCCCAGACCATGAGAAACAAAATTCTCTGGTCTGATGAAACAAAGATTGAATTCTTTGGCCTGAATAGCAAGTTTCATGTCTGGAGGAAACCAGGCACCGCTCAATACCATCCCTACAGTGAAGCATGGTGTTGGCAGCATCATGCTGTGGGGATTTTTTTCAGCACCAGGAACTGGGAGACTAGTCAGGATCGAGGGAAAGATGAATGCAGCAATGTACAGAGACATCTTTGATGAAAATCTGCTCCAGAGCGCTCTGGACCTCAGACTGGGGTGAAGGTTCTTCTTCCAACAGCACAACGACCCTAAGCACACAGCCAAGATAACAAAGGAGTGGCTACGGGACAACTCTGTGAATGTCCTTGAGTGGCCCAGCCAGAGCCCAGACTTGAACCTGATTGAACATCTCTGGAGAGATCTGAAAATGGCTGTGCACCTACGATCCCCATCCAACATGATGGAGCTTGAGAGGTCCTGCAAAGAATGATAGAAACTGCCCAAAAATAGGTGTGCCAAGCTTGTAGCATCATACTCAAAAAGACTTGAGGCTGTAATTGGTCCCAAAGGTGCTTCAACAAAGTATTGAGCAAAGGCTGTGAATACTTATGTAAATGTGATTTTTTTTGTTTGTTTGTTTTTTTCATTTTTAATAAATTTGCAAAGATTTCAAACAAACTTCTTTCGCGTTGTCATTATTGGGTATTGTTTGTAGAAAATAATGAATTTAATCCATTTTGGAATAAGGCTGTAACATAACAAAATGTGGAAAAAGTGAAGCGGTGTGAATACTTTCCGGATGCACTGTATATATATATATATATAT
>RJVU01027559.1:5792568-5803419 GCA_003731715.1 Anabarilius grahami | reverse complement strand
GTCAATAATTATTTATTCAAAATGATCAACTCAGCACAAACCATGCTTATCCTTGCTGTATTTGAACCTGCTCTTAATGAAATTTGGATTCCTATCTTCTTTTATCCTGCATAGTTGTGTTGATTGTTTCTGAACACATGTTGGCATTTGCAGTTAGCATTGTTTTCCTCTTCTCTTCTCTTCTCTTCACGATCCTATCAGAACAGACCTATACAACCCACTTTTGAGTTGCAACTCTCCAGTTGAGTTGAGCACTAAATACCATGGTACATGAATATGGCAATTATTCAGTACCATAGTATCAAAGTACCATGGTATAGCATCTTAGTACACAAATTGTCATATTGCATGTTGCAGCTGCTGTCCTTGTCTTTTATTCTGAGCTTAAAAGTATTCATAAACCTTTCAGAAATGTCATAGCCATGCTTTTATATATAAGCCATGACTATGACATCAAAGATTATTGAGTGGATACAGAGGCCAATTAATGGTGCTTCTGTTTATGTTGCTCGGTTATCTGTGACACACAGATAAATGTTATTTTCTGGCTATCATTTTGTTCCCTAAGAATCTCTTTCTTTCTCTCACACACACATTTGCGCATCTTTTTATCTGTCATCCTCCATCAATCTCTATTTTCCCCTCGTTTTTCTCCATGAGATGATTCATCCTGAGAAACAGATTCAGGGGCTGAAGCCTTTCTCTGCCTCTTCTCCTCTGATATTTTAGTTTTATCTATCCCTCCATCCCCTTTTCAAGCTCTCTGTGAACTTGCAGTGTGCAACCTACTTTTAACTGTCACCTCTCATCCTGTCAGCAGACACAGTCGCAAGCTCAACACATACTCAAATACCACTGCAACGCTATGCATATATCACACAATATCTTTCATAATCCTCAAATGTACACCTGTTTCCACCTGTGCACAAACAAAAATGTGCATAGGCAAAAAAAATCAACAGCAAAAGCAGTTCCTAAGGTCATAATACTTATTGTAACAGGATAAAGATGAGGCAAGGCTTGGAAAAAGAAAGCTGTGATTCCCAAACGGTTTCCATAAGAAACTTGTTGGAAAGCTCTCGCAGTGTCTGAAACAACTCAATAAAGGATTCGGTCTCTCTAAACCCCTCCTTTCCAAGAGCATACTCTGCTCTGATTGGTCAGATGGCTCAGTCTGTTGTGATTGGTCTACCACTTACAGCGTGGCAGAAACAAAACGTCTATTAGCATATCTGAATTTCATCAGTTGTATACACAGTGAAACAAACAATAACAATGGCGCCGATTTTACAGTATCAATTCGAGCATGAGTCCTATTCCTTTGGAAGTGCGTGTAAAGTGGTTTCGCTTTTGCAGTGCAGAAAACAACTTCTTCTTAACATGTCAACAACACGAACCAACCTCTTCCAGGCCTCAGCTACAACTACAGTCTTTGAGGGTCAAAATAGACGTTGTTCGCTGGCAGCCAATGAAGACAGGCTTGCATTATGCAAATTTTTTACAAACCTTTGTAGGTTTGTGCAAGAAGTAACACTGGAAATACTGACGACTCATTTCAGGCAGTTCAGAATCGGTTCTTTCTTTTGGGAGAAAAGAACTGCATTTATCATGCACTTTGATCTTTGAAACTTTGCAGACTTTTTACATTCACAAACGGCTAGATTACACACTACCTAAAAAGGTAATATCCGAAAAAGCATAATAGGGGCACATTAATATGAAAATATTTCTAGATTTTGTTATGAAAGAATATTTGAGCCTTGATGTGGCTGATGAAGTACATAAGACATAAACGTTGGGAAACACTGTTTTAGAAAAAGACATGAGAAAGAACTAAACTGGTGAGAGAGACTTGTGAAGAAAGTGTGAAGAGATGAAGGTGTTTAATTAACCTATAAACACTTCTTGACAGAGAGAAGCTCTGAAGCTAATTTGTTACTTAGGCCTACTGCAAGTTAACTAATGATGAATGATCATTACACAATAGGTGAACCAATAGAGACATGACCACATGGTGAAGATGATGTTTCTATGTAAATGACATACAAAATGCAACCCTATCTATTTTGTAAATGCATGTTATTGAGCTTATTCTGAACTTCATTTTTAAACTTTTTTTTTTTTTGAGCACGTAATTTTTTATCAAAATTCAATGGTGAAAAAAATGGTGAAACGACAAACTTCTCTCTGGTGATATGCCAGACAATCAACTGCAAACTCACATTCAGATCCATACAATCAGCAACCAAAGGATAGAGCCAAGTCCAAGCTCTACATTTTTTTCTTTTTCTTTTCTGATAGTCAGTTTCACTTGGATGCTCGTCACAATACAGAAGAAAAGATCTGTCGATACTTCCGTTTTGCTGAGACTTTAAACTAATAAGATATCAATTGTTTCAGTCTTCAACAATTTTCTGTTATAATTATCTACACACAGATTTTTATGTTATGCAACATGATCTTATAAGAATCTAGGCATTTGTATGTTTGCGTAGACACTGAAATTGACAATTAACTGTTAGCATATAACATAAATGTTTTAGGTATGTTCACAGAAATTGAATTCATGGAATTAATAGGTAAATTTTTTTATGAGATTAATTAAATATGTTTAGTCATCACGTTTATTTAATGCAGTTACCTAATTTGACATTATAACTATAAGAAAAATCCATAGAAAAACAAATAATGTCCTGGCAGAAAATTACCAGTGCCTTTTCCATTAAGTTTACAGACATTTCCTTCTAAAACACTGCACGATATAATGCACAATTAAAAATATGAATACACCTTACAAAAAGAAAATTTCTTCTTATAAATGGTACATTAGGCCATATTTTTACAGGCATTTCTTAAGAGAATTATTTTGCTTTGTTGTTTTGCTTTACCCAAGCTTAAACTTTAGCACGTTAAAATGAATGAAAAAGCTGTCATAACGATGACTGTAACATTTAATGCCCAGTTCAGATTATACGATTCCAGCCCGATTTTGGCACAATCTGCTTGACGTAGGGTGTTCGTAAACAACAATAGATTCGATTGTTTCGTCTCTTGTGGTGTGTCATAGTGGGCGACAACCGATGCGTCACGATGTCACGACAGCATGACTAGCATGTTTAATTTTTTTTCTGGTCGACAAGTTCTGTCACATCTGTGACACTGGCCAATAGAAGCGCTTTCGCACGTGTGTTCAAACATGCAGAAACGACAGAGACAGTGGTATTGGTCCTGCTAGGAGGAATTTTTAAATGGAGGAAATGTTTGTGGAGCTATGGCAGCAATACTCCTGCCTTTATGATGTTTTCTCGAGGGACTGCCACAGAGTGAAAAAAGGTAAAATAAAGGTAAAATAAAAACTATATTTTACCTCAGTTCTCTTTGACAGTCCATACTGTCCTCTTCATTCAATCCAGATATGTGTCCACTGTCAGGTTTTCTTTCTTTTTTGGGCTTTTCTGATGACAAGACAGAGCAAAACACTCTGATCGGTAGCCAAGTTAACTCTCACGGCACCTTCTGTCAGTCGATAGTCCCGCGATTAATGGTCGGGTAGCAACATGTAGTCTGACACGTTTCTTGTCCATGACACAACAAGATTTTAGGAGTCAAAATAGCATAATCTGACACAGTGACTATTGTAACCGACAAAAATATTGCGTAGTCAGTTTCAGTTTCATGGACTTTTAGTTTGTATCTCCTAGTTTTCCAGAGTTTAGTTCCTGTTTCCTTTGTTCTCATGTGTTTGTTTCCATAGTGACTGATTATGTTGTCCACCTGTGTCTTGTTGAGTTCATCTTTATCCTTTGTATTTAATGCCCTCTGTTTTCTTCAGTTCCTTTGTTGAGTATTGTCTTTGGTGTGTAGCAAAGCTGTTACGTTCTCTCTGCGTTAGAGTTCTGTCTTTGTTTTGTTTGTTGAGTTTGCTGAGTTTGTCTCTTTCGCCTGCCTGCCATAACAGAAATTTTATATTTGCAGAAAATTATTTTAGACTTTTACAGCAGAGATGCTAGAGAATATGCCAGCATCTCAGTACACCAAGTACAACATGTTTGTTGATCCTGGAACAACAATCAACCAATCAGATATGAGGGACAAGTTTACACTTTATGCCAAGTTTAGGCTTACAACCAGGGTTAGGTGCTTCTACATCACCTATCATGTCCCTCTGATTTTAGGGATAACTTATGTATAGGGTTAGGTTTAGGAGTAGGGATAGGATTAAGACTCAATTTTTGGACAGAAATCCAGAAGCATATCTTACTTGCCGAAATCACGGTGACCAGGCAGGGAAACACTCTGAAAGGATAGCCAGTACATCACATGAAAATCTTAATATAGATAAGATAATTTGTTGCACATTCATCATTTACATTACACCAGAGGTGTAAAGAGTACCTGAAAACCATACTTGAGTAAAAGTACAGATACCTTACATCGAAAATTCCTCCATTACAAGTTACAAGTAACCAATTCCAATACGACCTGAGTAAAAGTTTTAAAGTATCTGACTTTAACAGTACTTAAGTATTTTACTCGTGCTGAATGTAGGCTCAGAGATGCACTAGTCCTCAACACCTGAGAGACATGCTGGTGAAAATAAGAAACAATTGATTTGTAAAATGAGAAATCATGTTTATTTTCTAAAATCAAAATAAAACTGATCACCTCAAAATTGCAATAAATCAAGGTTGACACAAACTCTCACGTCTCAGTTGAGCTCAAGTGCACAAAAAGGTCATAAGTAATCCTATATCTGTCAAAAAGGTCTCTTCAACACAGCGGATAAATAAAATAAAGTTAAGTAAAATTAAATAGTCAAAGTCTACTTGCACTAGATGTGCTGGTTTGAGCCTCATCACCGGCTACAGTAATTTCTTCATCTCATAAATCAAACACCTGCAATTCAGAGACTACCTACTCACATTCACGTAAAGTAGCGTTGTTGACAAGTTTGGGTGAGTAAAGGCAAAACACACAAGATAGAGTGCCTTCAGTGCCCTTAGATGGCAATATCTCTTCTTTATCAGAAACAAACTGCTGCAGAAAAAGTTAGGTGTCATGCTAAATGTAATGTGTAATTGCATTACTCATCACAAATGTATTGGAGTAAAAAGTACATTTACTTGTTCAAAAATGTAGTCAAGTAAAGAGTAAAAGTTGCTAATATCTTTGATACTCAGTGCAATTACAAAGTAGCCAAAAAGGTACTTAAGTACAGTAACTAATTACATTTACTCAAGTACTTTACACCTCTGCATTACACACTGGCTACAATATTGACACTAGAATTAAAAAAGCTGTATTTCATCCATCTTCACACCCTCAAGTATCTGGTTCTTGATCTCCCAGAAGACAATGCCAAGGTCACTGTAACCTCAAAAAACACATCAGTAAGAGAAAAGGAGGAGGGGCGTGTTTGACAACATCATATCGGAGGAATGACACACATGCACAAAGGGGTGTGAGGCTAAGAATAGCATTAAAGAGAAGGGGAGACCATATCTGGTTTAACATTTATTAGATTTATGGAGGCAAAGAGTCGCATTGTCATCCATGGAGAATTTTGTCAGTCTTATTTCAACACCCTGTCTAGGCAAAGTGTTGGGGATTCAGACAGACAAATAGGGAGTGTGTCACCCCTGTGATCTAGAGCCTGTTACACTGCATTTCTGGTAAATTGTGTTTACACACACACACAGTGAGAGACTGTAAGCCAGCCTCACTGATTCATACAGCGTCTGAGACTGACAGCCTAAACAACATACTTGCAAACAGAAGGTTTCTTCCAGTGATGTGAGATTCCTCCATGAATGCCAATGAAATACTCCAACATTTTAGACATGAATGATGCAGTATAGGCAATAATGGTGATTTTATATCAACTGTTAGCATGTTTAGGTAAGAAACCCCTTTATAATAACAGTGGCTAAGGGCTTCTAGGGACTGAGGCAAATGTAGATGAACCATCGCAATATAAACAATGACAGATGGAGGGTACAGTGAGAAAAGCTCTGACCTTGAAGGCGAAATTCATAATTGGTCTCATTTGTCTGTTTTCTAACTAGCCGCCAGTTAACTTTACCCTTTAATCTAACAAGTGGTGTTTTTTATATATTTTCATTGAGAATAGCTCTGACCTCGAAGCCGGATATAATTAATTGTTCTGATTTAGTCCATGTTTTATGACTAACCCTCCAGTTTGTTTCCACCCTCAAAAAATGGTTTATGTTATTAACATGAATTCTAAAATGTCGCTATATGTCAGTTTTAAAAGCTTCCTGGATACCAATAATAGGACAACCCACATTAGTACAGCTGCAAATGAATGTGTGTGTTTGTGTGTGATGTTTTATTACTGCATCAAAGTCATTGTGTCGGTGCCATCAGACATCACAACAGCTTTTAATCATTTATACACAGAATCTCTTTCAGATATGCCTAAAAAAGATTTGCATTTTACAAACAGACATTGTATTCTTCATCCATTCAGCCTTTCGATGTCTAAAGCAACAAAGGAACACCCAGAGCTCATCCTTCCAGCCAAGACTCTTTTATTATTAATGCAATTGATTTTCAAAGCAAACTTTTGTGATACGTGTACCAAAGGCAAGCTTCCACAATTTTCGAGAGAGCCAGTCCTCTGAGGAGCGCATTTAATCAGTGGCAACTAACAGATGTTTACTGTCTAAAAGAATTTGATCAATAATGGAACACTGGGAAAGTAAATTAATATTCATTCCAATAATATTGCTAATCATATGTTCCTTAATTTTAAAAAATCTTCTAAAGTCAATCAAATGTGCAAATTCAGGTACACAAGACACAGATACTGTTTCATATTATGGTATCATATGCCAAAATATTGTGTATGAGATATCATGATACTGGTTTCTTAGATTCATCAGGTCAAAGCTGAATGATAAACAAGTCTCAGCAGCCAAATTCGTAATTCCCACAGGCAGCTATTTTCAGACTTGAATGGGGACAGTATGAAATCTATGGAAACTGTTTGTCATAATTTTGGTTTCAATAAGATATTTTAAATTAGTAATAACGATGGCATCGTAAATTGTGTCTCTTATCACAAATCAGTCAACAAAATAGTATTTTTCAGGATAATCCAGCTAATGCGTATCCATATTCTTGAATACATAAACAGGTGATTGGCTCTTTTAACTCTAAAGGTGTGGTCCAATTTACATTGCAAATTTTTGTGGGTGAAATGTGATTTCAATAGGAATTCATACAATCAGGCATTTCACATGAGGGCGAAAGATTTCCCCACACAGATTTCACAGCGGGTTCAAGTTGGTCATGAGGATTCGCCACATGACGAACAGAATGCTGCTTGGGTTTGAAAGTGTCTTCTGTGTGAGCTCTACTTATTCACTAATGACAATAGACAATGGACTTTTTGGTCTGCAAAATTGTATAGAAATGTTGCTAAAGTGGCCGCACCTACAGTCACCCGCCCCATCTGCCATTTTGAATTTTGTTTAAAAAAAAAAAAATGCTGCAACACCACTATATGATGAAACTAAATTGACTGAAAACTGACCAAAAAAATGTTGTTATGAATTTTTATAATTTTTTTGATTCATTGGAATGGGATGACACGCAGCAAAATCCTCAGAGTTAAATCAGCTCTGCTTAGAGTACATATGGTCCCTCTCTAAATAGTGTTGAAGTAACACTGAAGCAGAGTTGAAGTTAATGAGATAATTAAGCAATTAATTAGGTGATGATTGAGCATTAGTGATGAACACCTGCTGTTAACAAGCAGAATCACTGAAGAAAAGAGAGAAACAAAAACTACAACTGACTTTAACTCTGCTTCAGTGTTACTTTAACACTATTTAGAGAGGGACCATATGTACTCTAAGCAGAGTTGAATTAACTCTGGGGATTTTGCTGTGCACTTGGTGACATTTGCCGCATTAGCTATGTTAACAAACAAAAAATCATGGACATGATTTGGATATATTAAAGGGTCGAAAAATAAAAAGTAACACTTGGTACCTTCGTGGTCAAAAATGACAGACATAGAAAGTGAATGGAATTTTTTTTTTTTTTTTTTGCTTCATCGGAAAGGGATGACACTTGGTGACTTTTGTCACATTAGCTATGAGAACACACAAAAAAAATCATGGACATGATTTCGATATGTTGTAGGCCTTCACTCTATTTTAATCTGAAATATTACATTTATTGAAAAAAATTTCTTTTTTTAAATTATATTCATTTTAATGGAAAAATAGCTCATAGAAATGTATAAATATTGCATAGTATCATAAAATCCCCTCAAAATTCTAAATAATAATCAAAAAATATTATTGAACAAAAATAAATTACATTTTCCTGAAAAAAAGTTACATTTCAAGGCTTCGGTCACTTTTGACCGCGAAGGCACCAAGTGTGACCCAAAAATGAAGGGGCTCAGAGGACTTTCAGATTAAATGTGCCCTCTTTGGATTTATTTGATCATATGAAATATGATAACATCCATTGTTATACACACAATATGCCATTGTCTGCTGCCATTGTGAATTTAAAACTAACTCTTTCTAACTCTTCCTACACCATTTATCAGATTTTCAGCATATTTATATCTGATAACGTGAAGACCATGCTATACAAAAAATATCAAAAGCTTTTTGATAGACTCAACTGTTCTCGTGGAACACACAAAAAAGGATTTAACTATTTAGAAACCCAGAAACCCAATACTTATGTACGAAATTTAACTCAAACTTATTCCTACCATTAAACATACCCTAATCCTGACTTTAGTCGTGGCATATGCAAACCTTCGATCAAAATTTCCCTTAGAAACAACTTTAGCATATTTACATAGTCATTATGTTCTTCTGACTAGTCCAGCTAACAAACTTATGTTCTAAAAACATTGTGGGAACAGTCATTTGCAGTGTATCTAAAACATCCCGTTTTCTTGTCGTGATAGAACATTACTTAAAAGGTTATGATAATGTTAGTACAACATTCTCCTAACCATTTTTACTTCCAATATAACATTCTTTAATAATTTAGGCCTATTTGAAATACTCCAAGAAGGTTAATGTTGACATTCAACAAATAGTAACATAAGGACATTGCAAGAATGTTGTTCTAAGGACATTTTCTGTCAGCATTATAAGAACATTTATCAAGCACAAATAACATCATAAGGATGATCTAAAAATGTTGTTCTCAGAACGTTTTCTCTCAACGTTATGAGAACATTCAAGTAAAACAACATCATAAAGACATTCCGAGAACAAACATTTCTCTCAACATCATGAGATACCATTCAAATATTAATAATGTTATGTTTTATTTTAACATTTAAATAACATTTAAAAATGTTGTGAAAGTAGGCTAGTGGAAACGTTCGTTGTTAGCTAAGAATCCACCCTATAAACTTGGTGACAGAACTGTAAGCATTTGTACGAGCCTAAGTAATTTATGACGTTTAAGCACTTTTCAAATAAAATCATGTCTAATAACATTTACTCGTAGCATAAAGTTTATGTCATTGACGTGTTTGGCCCCATAAATGCTGCTTACAGCTCCTTAAATAATAGCCCTTTAAAAAGTCGTATTCTCAGCGTGTGTTCGGGCCTTACCTGTCCAAACACTGAGCTGAGGTACGGGCGCAGGTTGAAATCCGCTTCAGAAGATGCTGCGCTGGACCTCCCCGATCTCCGAGAGGAGCGGCTGGAGGATGCGGGCACCGGCGAGGATGAGGCGGTGGAGGGTGGACACGCCTCTCTGCTCGTTGACGATCCCGGTCGAGCCAGTTGAGGTGACTCAAAAAAGAGAGACGATTCGTCCCTGGACTCGGAAAAAGACTGAGTTCTAGTGGGCATGCGAGCGGCGTGAGAGTGTTTGGGTCGGGGCTCTTGGGGCAGATCGTCCCGGGTGGACCGGTGGCGGTGATGATGATGATGATGATGATGATGACGATTATGGTGTTGGTGATGATGCCGTCTGGCTGTCTTTCGTTCCCTTCCACCTGGAAGCTCCGACAGGTCCTCCTGACTGTGAGCCGTGGAAAGAGTGTGTCCATGGGAGTGGGAGTGTTGTGGGTGGCTCTTCCCTGCGCTATTCCGGGTACCGACAAGTGAGGGGTGACACAGGGGTCTCCGCGAGCTCGCATCGCAATCCGCCGGCTCCGCTCCAGATGCCGCCGCGGATCGCTGATGGTGTATCCGCCGGGCTCCGGGATGATCGGGCGGCTGAGCCGCGCTCCTGGCCGGTGCAGAGGATCTCAGTAAGGAGGTCGTCGATTCGCTTTTGGGGAGCGTGAAACTCATCCTCAGCTTAATAAAATGCCCTTGAAGGTAAAGGCTAACCTCTGAGGTGTCATATTATTATCGATTGAATAGAATAGCCCAGCGTAGAGTGCTGAGAGTGCATCGGCACCTCCTCGATGGCATGTTGGGCTTGAAATGATGCTGTCGAGATCTCCTCTCTGAGTTGGTGCCACCTGATTGCTCCGTAAGGCGGTATAAGAGCTATTCTGGTAGGACGCGTAGGTAAGGGGAGATGGGCTAGGAAATAAACCAAAAAAAGATTTAGAGAGAGAGAGAAGGAGAGAGAGAGGACACGTGGAACGTATGGTGTGCATCATCAGATGCCTGTGGGTGACACAACACAACATGCAATGTATGGACCAAAAACATATGGATAGGATCCCTCTCTCATTGTCTAAGCTCCATAAGAAAGCGGGATGGATTAATTTTACAAATTATAATTAATGTTGACCAGTGTCCACCCCCTATGGACATAATTAAAGACTTTCATTATTCTGGTACATAAAAGCAAAGCACATTTATTTATGTAAATTCAGAG
>RJVU01027559.1:5710020-5792465 GCA_003731715.1 Anabarilius grahami | reverse complement strand
GTAAACTTCTGAGATGTTTATCAGATAACATGTAAATAAAATAATGTATAATGCATGTTTAATAAAAAACATGTATTTAATATTTAATGTCCTGTCTATAAACTTCTTGTGATCTAACAAGTTTATCAGATAAAATCTAAATAAAATAATAGTTTATGGGTGTTTTTAATAAAGAACATGTATTTAATAATAGATTACGTACTATGCCAACTTCTGAGGTACAGGTTTATCAGATTCAATTTAAATAAAATAATTTATAATGCATGTTTAATGAAAAACATTATGTCCTGTCTATGTAAAAAATAGCTATCTGGTTTAACAAAACATGTATTTAATATTTGATTATGTCTAGACAGCATTGATAATCACATTTTCACTTAAAGGGTTAGTTCACTCAAATATGAAAATTCTGTCATTAATTACTCACCCTCATGTCGTTCCACACCCGTAAGACCTTCGTTCATATTCAGAACACAAATTAAGATATTTTTGATGAAATCAGAGAGGTATCTGACTCGTCCATAGACGGCAATATAATCAACACTTTCAAGGTCCAGAAAGGTACTAAAGACATTGTTAAAACCGTCAACGTGACTGCAGTGGTTCAGCCTTAAGTTTATGAACCGATGAGAATACTATTTGTGCGCAAATTCAAAACAAAAATAACTTTATTCAACAATCTCTTCTTTTCCCTGTCATTATCCATATGCAGGTGACGCAGTAAGCACAGTGAAGGCTTCTGTGTTTACGTTCGAATGCCGGCTCAGTATTGGCCAAAGCTGATCACGTGAGCAGCACGACACATGCGTGTGATCCTGACGCAGGAGCCGGCCAATGATGAGTCGGTGTTCTGACGTAGAACCTGGAAGCGCTGGACATAAACAACGGATGAGAATGACACAGAAGAGAAGATATTGTTGAATAAATTTATTTTTTGCGCAAAATATGTATTGTTGTCACTTCACAAAATTGAGGTTGAACCACTGTAGTCACGTCAGCGGTTTTAACAATGTCTTTAGTACCTTTCTGGAACATAAAAAGTGTTGATTATATTGCTGTCCATGGATGAGTCATATACCTCTCGGATTTCATCAAAAATATCTTAATTTGTGTTCAAAAGATGAACGAAGGTCTTACGGGTGTGGAACGACATGAGGGTGAGTAATTAATGACAGAATTTTCATTTTTGGGTGAACTAACCCTTTAAGATGGTTACATTAAAACATCGATTTATTATAGTAAGCTTATAATGACAAATGTAAAAAAAAAAAAAAATGAGACTATCAAAAATACTTAGCACCTGGTGTCAGTCGAGTGGAGCTTCATTCTGACCTTTCTGATTTTATTTCTTACCCCAAAAATCTCCCCACAAATGACCAATCAAGTCGATCACATAACTGTTGCTAAGAAAATCTAAAATAAAATAAAAATCTAAAATCAGTTTGTAATATACAGAATGTTTGGACTATACAATGTTTGGACTTGCAATATCCAGAATAAGATCCATGATGAACCAGGACTGCAATCATGAAATATTCAAAAAAGTGGTTAATTAATATTTTTTCAATGCTCAATTTTATAATTTCAGTCTTCAGTTGTTTTTTCCCCCAGTTCCACCATCTTGAATGTGCTCTGTGTCCCCGGGGTGATAAAGTTTTCAGAACGCATCATGTTGAGAAGTTCTCTTCTCTCGCCCACAGATTTTCACTTGATTAAACACAGCATCCCATTGCACAGCATGTGCAGGACATCCCAGCCTCAGGCCACTCCACGGTCCATTTATTCCTTTTGAAACAGAACTGAGATAACCTGCATAAAACATGACATTTAAACTCAAAAGTCCACCTCTGTCTTGATCATTCCAAGCCTTATTTCTGAAAACCATACACAAAAATACACAACATATTAATACAAAAGGTAAGGCTATAATCTATAGAGTTATATTAATATTAGGAGATTGAGACATTGTTGCTCTGTGCAATAAATCATGCATGAAAAGAAAGAGTAATTAACATTATTTTGTTAGATGTTTCTTACAACAGAATGAAGTACATACAGTATTGTAAGAGAAAATAGATTCTGATTATCCTTCAGACAAAATTAATCAATTTCTTAATCAAAAAATGCATCAATTCTGAATATCTATTTTAGTTTTCTTCTAAGTATGTGTCTGATGGATAATGTATTTCAGGTTCTTTCAGCAAAGGCCCTTTTGTTCTTTAATAACAGGGGTTGATGCAAATTACAGGCCTATGATGTGGTAATCTGCACTTTGACTTTGTAAATATATAAACAGATGTAATTCATGAATGATCAATGTTGGCAAATAATTGTAGGCTATTCTATTGCAAAAAAATAATTCATTTCACAATTTTAAGCATATATATAGGCTATAGTGTTAGGTTAAAAATGATTCTATGGTGCTTGTGTGTGTGGAGTGTCTCTGAGGCACAGAGTGACAGCGCTTGTCTGCTGTAGTGCTCAGGGAATGTGCCCTGCAGTGTCCCTGTCTGCTTCATAATGTCGCTCCACTATGTTGCCATCCTCCAACAGCTGTCACAGTTTTCTCTTTCAGACACTGCTATTGGTAAAAGGTGCCCTTTTGTGCTGATATAGGCCTTGCTCATCCAATTAAAAATCTTAACCTTGACCTTCAGAAGATGTGTGGAAACATTCATCCAGACTCGTTATTAGCTGCTTGTACAGAGTACAGACGCCCTGTCACTTCCGTCGAGAAATGACTGTCTACCTCCCCCTAGCGACAATTATACTCCATCGCAAGAGATTGGTGAACGATTCTATCTTAGTACATTCACATATTCTATGTGAATGTACTAGGACAGAAACGTTCACCAATCTCTTGCGATGTATAGTTATATTAGAATGTATTTAAAAGTTAATATATTTTAACTTGTGCGCCGCACTGCAAAAAACGCGAGGCTCAAGAGCAACGGTCAAACGCGTCGGAATAGAAAAAACAATGAAAAAGCAACGCGGTGGAATGAAAAAAATAAAATAAATAAATAAATCGAACAGCCAAGTAGCCTATATGGGGCAGTATGAACATTTCTACATACATTTAAACGAATAGTGCACTGAATAGTGCACTTTGCTAAAATTCATGGGGCCCAGACCAAATCTTTTCAAAATCACCTATGGGAAAATAAACTGTTTTAAGAAAGGCAGGCCTATTTAATTGGACTTTTTCAGAAAGATGACAACAAACCAGCTAACGGGGAACGTTCTCAGAATTTTGGCTTTAGGTTCTCTCATACATTCCTTATCAAACATACATTCTTCTAGTAACATTAATAGAATGTTCGTTCAAAGTTATCTGCTGGTCTTTAATAATATTCTCAAAACACGTTAGCACAAAAACATTAGCCTACATAGGCCTATATCATTCATGGAAGTTTTTTTTTTCTGAGTTGGATGTTCATTTAACATTTTTAAGTGTTACTACTTGTTTCAGAATGTTCTAGGAGCACAAAAGTATCCCATAATGTTTGCAAAATGGAATGTTTCCTTAATGTTCCCATAACCAAGAAAAAACATTTTAAAAACATTTAAAAACCGGACATTTTGAACGTTCAGCGAACATTCAGAAAAAAAATGTTTTCATAACTTAATATTAACATTAGCAAAACGTTCTTGGAACATTTTTTTTGTTAGCTGGGAAGTGGATTCCACACATTTTACATGTTGGTTCAAAGGCCACTAATATTTACATAAGAAATGTTGCTTGTAATGCCACTCTAATGATTTTCTGCAGTATTAAGGACTTATGAACACTAACTGAATATTAGATCTGCAACCTCTGCAAAATGCTATCTGGAGAACAGATATGGACCGTAGGTGGATTGCATCTGCCTTTCATCTACCATTTCATTCATCTACTATTTATTTCTCCCCTCTGTGTTAGCAAAAGAGGTTAGTTATGTAAATCTCAGGAGCTGCAGTCTGATAATGGCTGCGGTTTGCAGCACTACCCTTCTATCTGCCACCCCCATATACAAAATCCTCCAAACATCCAGCGTGTTGCTTTAATGTTTCTCGAAACAGCAGGTATGTTCCAGAGAAGCAGCACATTTTGTTGTTACCAGATCTTTTTCATAACCACAGTTAATTTACATTAATAGAAAGAACATGTCACGTTATGCTACTTTGGAACATTTAAATACAAACCACAAAGTACACAAAGCCAGCTATTGAATTAGTTCTTTATTAAATCTACAGAATTACTCAACGCATTGCAAAGTGAGTCCATGGCACACAATTTGGAAACATGGAAGTAGGAACGTTGTCATAAAATTGATCTGCAACTCCAAAAGTCTCACAATGATATAAAATGTCACTTCTCACGAAACAGTCTCAAAACGGTCTGTCATCTTACAAAAGGAATGTACCAATATCAATGCGACATCCACGGAAGCTCTGCTTACAAGCAGTACGACAAAGCACAATAAGGTTGAACCTAGCACATATTAACAGCCATAACGTTACGTTTTCTGAAAATATTAAGCGCCCTGTCCCTCTTTAGTTTCACAGAGATACAAAGCGATTGATAAGTTTTGAATCGATTCGAAAATCCAGGGTAGGAAAGAGTAAATTGGAAAGCAGGCTGATTTGATGTGCTCGTATTCTTTCCTACCGGAGCGATCCAACCCTGACTTAGGTGTGGCGGCAAAATAACTTGCCACTAGTGCGTTTAATGGAGGTCATTTTACACAATAGCTGGTAGTGCTTCAGTTCGCATACCATCTCTGCCATATATCCACATACTTTTGCTGTAAAAGTCAAATCCCCTGTCATTGCAGCATATGTCGTTTTACGACTGTTTAGCTTAGCTTCTGTAAGCCTAACCTCTGTAAAAATGTACAGACCAAACATTGTACTGTGCTTCCTATACAATCCTACCTGGCTGTGGCAACCAGACTTGGCAAAAAGTGCATTTCCATGTGCGTTTGACTGTCAATGCGTTTGGTGAAATGATACTATGACACTCACTGGGTATAATGTGACCCTGGAGCTAAATTGTAGGAACAACATGAATGCGAGGGCTTTGTCTCAAGCACAGTTCACCAGCAGGTTTTGGCTATGGTTAGACTTCAAGAGGTCTGTAAACATTAATAATGTACAATAGTGACGGTACATCGGAGTCTCTACTGAAGCAGTGCCAATAGGGAAAGTGAGAGTAAAAGGTACGTATACTAGAGGAAGAGACTGATGTTCTCCACACTCTGTCTTTCCCTTTGCACTCATCTCATACTGTTAATACAATGGAAATTTTTAACCCTTTTCTCCTTTCAGCGTCCAGGGGTGAAGATGTAGTCCAGTGCTTGTCTCTCAGCTGCGGCCACGTTTGGATGCCACAGGTCCACCATGAATACGACTCTCGGGCCATCTTCTGCAGAACCTGAGCACACATACATGGAATTCATGATGTAAATGTTAGATCCTAACATCTTCTTGCCCTTCAAATCTTGTTAGCATGTTGAAAGGGGTTGGCAAAGTGTTGCTAATGTGTTCAGGGTGGTTCACAGTAGGGAATCGTTATGAGTGCTATTAGAGTTATCAACAAGTGGAAATTGGTTATTTTTGCATTTTTCAGAGCATTTTTGTACTTCCGTTTTGAAAAGCTAAGTCGAAGCTAAGTCACAAATCTGATGTAGATTCGGGCCTCGGAGTGTGAAGATAGGCTTGCGGGGGCTAATCTACATCACCGGGTTCTCTGCATTTATTCTTGAGAAAGAGCTCATTCAGTCCAGTCCCTGCACATAAGATTATAATTGCGGTATTATGCATGAGGAAGTATCAATTCTGTTGCTTCCCAGATAGCAAATAACATCTGGCCCATTGTGGCCCACATCTCCCACATTCTTCTGGCCCACATACCACATGGAATGACGGCAATGACTCAACCCGAGTGTGGCTGGAAATAGCATACATATCCGGGCCTCATCAGGGTCAACTTTGGTACATATGGCTCAGTTCTGGCAGGGGCAAAGGTCACATGGACCACATCTGGGCCATACACAGCAAGCCACAACTCACACTAAAACCGGCTTGATGTGGGTGGGCCAGATACGGCCCATATGACCTTTACCACTGCCATAACTGACCCATATGTGCCATAGTTGACCCTGGTGAGGCCCGGATATTCTGTCTCATTGCATATTGTTGTCATTCAGAGTCATGTGTCATATAAGTGTTTGTTTCCTCAGCACAAATGGAAAATATGTTTGCATGAGATTGCATTACAGCGGAGAATTCAAATGTCACAAAAGTGCTGTTCATTCATCTATGCCTGCTCTGCCTTCGGACACGCGAGCCGTGTGTATATTTCCCTCAGCACAGTAGCACATGAGTGTTGTTTGTATTTTGCCCGCGATGCGGTCAGAAGTGGAATTTGCATACGAACACATGAAAAGTACGATTGTTACGATACGTGGAGCTCCGCGATAAGTTTAACAACACTAGCCATGTGGATCATAGATCATATACAGAATAAAGTATCCATGTTTAAAGTTTTTATAGATGTATTTCACACACTCTCCTGCAAACATGAACCAGCATGATGTATGCACACATATTTCATCATGTCTTCTTCAAATGAAATATATGTGCAAACTGGACACTGATACAGTGGTGTCTGAACGTGATGACACGATTATGCTGATACACAAAAGAATGATTCAGACCGAAAATTCAAAGAAGAATGGACCAAAAAGTAACTATGTCTTTATTCTTTCTGTGTTAAACTACGTCATTTATCTTGAGACTGTAGTGGTCGTAAAGATAATGAAAATATTATTAGTCCTTTTAAATATTCTTGCCCATTTCTCCCTTGTGCTTGGGAGTTTGTCATTTTTCTCCGTGCATATATATTAATATTCATTATTCTGTATAATGAGTGTGTTGTAGGTCTGTGTTTTATTGGTTGTTCTCTCCCCTCTTCCCACCCTCAACACTCCCACTTTTCCAGAGCTTTACACACCCATTTTATCAGAGTTTTTCAGCTCAGAGGTGTGAACGACCAGGCTAAAACAGGGGGGGTTTCATGACACTTTAACTGACTAGTTTTTCCAGACAATCTACCGACTAGTCAATTTTGAAAAAATGTAGGCCATTTTATAAATCGTCTGCCAAAAATACTTAAAGTCGGGGAGAAACAGAAGTTGCGATAGTCTTTTGTGAAACAGTGAAATGGCTTCCTGAAAAAGAAAAAAAATATAGGGCGGGACTTAATTGGATTGGTTGTGATCGCATGTGAGTGACAAGTTGTCCCGCACTCGAGCTGATGAACGTCATCAGAGAAGAAAAAAGATGATGCTGCAATATTAAGGGGAAGTTATATTGATTAAAGAATAGGAGGGCACATTCATTTTTTAAACGGATTGTCATAAGTTGCCTATCTGTAATCTCATCTCCTATCGCTCAGTTGATCAACTGTTCTATTTCTTCTGGGTCTGTTCCACTATAGTTAAAAATGGCTGTGGTCGCTCCTATTTTAAAGAAACCAGGGCTAGATTCTTCTGTTATGACTAATTTCAGAACTATATCTCATCTTCCTTTTGTTTCTAAGCAGCTTGAAAAGTATGTCTTACTATTCTTATCATGCTTGACCTAACAGCAGCCTTTGACCTGTCTCTCATCATATATCTCAGCTATCAGCTGTCTTAATTTATTTCATATCTCACTGAAAGACAATTTCTCTCTCAGGGTGTCCCTCAAGGCTCTGTACTTGGACCACTTCTGTTCAATATTTATTTGTTTCCTCTACATATTATCTGTAGTCATGGTCTCAGCTATCATTGTTATGCAGATGATCCGAAAATGTACATATTAACTCGCTCCGTCTCTTCTCTTCCTCTGAACTCATTGATTGCCTGTATTGCTGACATCAAAAACTGGTTACATACCAACTTCCTAAATTGATGATAAAATTAAGGTTATTGTTTTTGGTTCCCCATCCCTTTTAAAAAAGTCAGGAACTATCTATTGATGGGGCTACATTAAAAATCTAGGTGTAACATTTGATTCGTCACTTACATTTCATCTCATAAGTTCTATTACCAAGACTGCATTTTACCACCTTCATAATATTGCCAGACTGCGACCTGCTCTTAGTATTAAAGACGCTGAAACTCTAATTCATGTTTTGATAACCTCTCATCTTGACTAGTGTAACTCGCTTCTTATTGGGTTGCCCACTAAAACAATCACTAGATTACAATATTTTCAAAATTCTGCTGCCAGAGTCATCAATCAAGTCAAGAAATCTGATCACATTACCCCTTTGCTCTATAATCTATATTGGTTACCTGTTTCTGTCCGCATTCAATATAAAATCTCTTGTTAACTTTTTAAATGTCTTTATGGTCATCTGACTTTAAACTGCTTACTGTACCTCATTTTCATCTTTCATCAATGGGTGGTAGATCATTCAGCGCTGTGGCTCTGGAATTCTCTTCCACTAACTCTTTGTGACACCTTTACTATATCCTTATTCAAATCACAACTAACAACTTATCTTTTCTTACAGTATTTTCAGCCCTGATGAGGATCAGTGGTGTGAAGAATAAACCAAAAACAGTTTTTGACGCAACCGAATCCACCTTTTTCTGAACTCCCTTCTCCCTTTTCCCATTGCATATCAGCTTGGGGGAGTTCATTTTAAATTTTTTAAAATTAAGAAAATATTAGAAAATTGGTAATAAAGTGCCTAACGGGTATTTAATAATGTGAATAAAGTGTTTAACGGGTATTGTTAGTGGTAGGCAGGGGCACATTAACACACAGGCTTCCATGGGCTGAAGCTCAGGAGCCAACACTGGGGAGGGGCCTACTGGCTGCACGAAAATAATATTTTTTAAATAATTATTTTTATATATGGGTGAGTACAGCAGCAATTTTCAGGAATCACAACAGCATTTTCAGCGAAGCTCTGCTGTGTGAATGGAACTGGTCTGTTTTCTACAATGTCATACAGTGCAAGAAAGACGTTATTTTCTTAACTTGGGTTCGGTAAATTACAAAAGCATGGATGTAATCTGCATGTCATCTGAAGGTTTTAGATCCAGTCACTGTCTTCCACCATAAGAAAAGTTTCTAAAGTTAAGCCAGCTAAATTTATTCATACTTGAGCACAAAATGAAATGTCTATATTGACTAATGGCCCAGTGACATTTTATGCGGGGCAGGGGGCCTACTGTAATCCTGTAGCCCACGGGCCTCTGGTTATCTAACCCCTGGGGGTAGGTGTAGGGGAGGGCTTCAGGAACAGGAACAATCTCCCAATAAGGTGTCATTTGTATAGCACTTTTCACAATACATATTCTTTCAAAGCAGCTTTACAGAAAATGCATGTCTATTACAATTTAGAGTGATCTTATTTTATACATTTAGAGTATCTGCCACTACTTGCACTAGGTATAAATAGCATCACTTAGTGCAAAGAAAATACTGCTACTGCTACTTTTCATTTAGGGTAAATAGCTGTTGCCCTTTTTAAAAAAAAAAAAAATAATTATCTGTGCATATTAATAATAATATGCACAGATAAATCAATTATAATAAACACTGCAATATTCAATAAAACAATAAGAATATTCAATTTTGATTTCATGGTGATTTTAAGTCTGATCTCTTACAAAATTTCCTGCACAGTGCACACCTCTCCTCAACACATCTGCATGTTTTAGAGAATCATTCATAATGTATGGTAAATAAAAGATGATTAATAGAAATAGTGATGCTTGCCTTAGTGCAACTAACTACACACTAAATATATTGGCCGATATTTGGCTTTTTTTCATTATTTGCATCAATACGTTTTTCTGTTTGGCCAAAAAGTTTCATAAGCAGGACTTGTATTTTGACAGAACTGAGAAACGCAGTGACTGAGTTTAGATGCGCCAGAGCTCCTATTCTCCATCTTCATTAGACTACTCTTTGTTTAACAGTTCTGTCTAATAATTGAAAGGCAAAAGCTATAATACTTTTTCATATACTGTCGACATTCAGCAAATACGCATCTTAAACAAGTCTCTGAATATCTAATAAACATTTAATGCTCAGAACCTGGCAAACTGCGGCATATGCAGCTGTTAGATCTAGTGCGCATAGACTGTATAAAAACGTGTGTATTGTGTGAACTGGATGCAAGAGAGTTCAGCTATCACTGGGCATTTCAAACTACCGGTACCAGTTTGTCACTATGTCATATTTATTAATCATTGTGCGCAAAAACTAGATTACTGAGTGCACTGCCGGTTACAGAGTTTACATGCTTTTAGTCATGTTTTTTAACAACTTTTTTATTTATGAAAAATATAATAACAGGGTTATTATATCATTATTTACTGTAGATGATTAGATAATGACAAAACCTGTTTAAAGTATAAATCTGTTACATGTTTATTTTTTAAAAGGTTCAATTTAGTTTTTCAAAAGTATTCATTTATAAATTATTTGTTTTAGTAAATATTATTTAAGATAAATATAAATTACATTGCAAATCTTTATACCTTTAAATTAAATACTGTGACATCAATTATATTGGCTTGTATCGACCACCCTGCTGTCTAAGATGTCAGCATTGAAAAAAAATAGCTTAGCCATCAAAACATTTCGAACGGTTGACCACTACTGACCTCACTTTATATTGAATAAAAGGCTTATTCACCACAATCTATTATACTTATTCTGCACATTGTTTTTTTTTTGGCACATTGTTTTCTTTTCTCACCATCATGAAATGCAGTGTGAAGAAAAGAGTCATCGAACAGCAGGCAGCTTCCCTCAGACCAGCACTGCGGCTCTCCACCAACTACTAACTCACAACCAGAGGGCACCTTCAGTCCTGCACACACACACACACACACACACACACACACAGAGGGAAAATGGCTATACCTTAAACAGGCACACAGACACAGACACAGACTGCTGCTCTTACATATAATGCATATAATGCTACCAGTCAGATGTTTGGACACATTCGACTAAATTTATTTTTCTCATGATCTTAAAAATGCTTGAAATCTGTTCTGTAGAGAACATATGAAATAAATGAATTGACAAAACTAAAAGTTTCTTTAAAAAAATGTTTAGTAAAAGAAAAGCATTCAACAAGTGT
Organism: Anabarilius grahami; assembly: GCA_003731715.1. Taxonomy (NCBI): domain Eukaryota; kingdom Metazoa; phylum Chordata; class Actinopteri; order Cypriniformes; family Xenocyprididae; genus Anabarilius; species Anabarilius grahami. The sequence continues at coordinate 5,781,325 of RJVU01027559.1, read as the reverse complement.
CCAGCATACATGTGAACTCCTTTAATACTGATGAAGTTGTATTGTGAATTTGAAGATCAAATATGATTTGTTTAACATAAAAAAGTTTAGGTCCTTAAGACCTTATGCTCACCAAGGCTGCATTTATTTGATTAAAATACAGTAAAAACAGTAATATTGTGAAATATTATTACAATTTTAAGATGTAATTTATTCTTGTGATGGCATAACTGAATTTTAAGCATCATTACTCTTCTTCAGTGTCCCATGATCCTTCAAAAATCAGGCTAATTTGGTGATCAAGAAACATTTTTTTTATTATTATTAACAGTGTTTCAAACAGCTTTGCTGCTTAATATTTTTGTGGAAACCATTATACATATTTGTTTGATGAATAGAACGTTTAAAAGAACATCCTTTATTTGAAATATAATCAGGGGTGGAATTCAGGATGATTGGGACACTTTTTGCCATTAAGATGGAAAAGTGTTCCAATCAACCTGAATTCACCCTAAATTATACATTTTTTACTGTAATTTTTGATCAATTTAATGCATCCTTGCTGAATAATTACTTTGTTAATTTATAACTTCTGAATGGTAGTGTAATTCAATATTATCATTATAATTTCAATACCTCCATTTGTGATAAGTCACAGTTTAGATGACTTTACTTTTATTCTAAAATGTGAAAAATATTTGTTACAAACAATAAGTAGCTGTGCCCAAACTTTCAACTAGTACATAGATTCACATCCTTTGACGTCTTACCAAGATGGCAGCGCAGGCGTACGTTGGTTGGACCGTAGTGCTCAGTGATGGTTGTTCCAGGACTGAGCACTGAGAAGCAGGCATTTCCAAACACATTATTCGCAATAAAGGTACGGAGCTGTCCGAGCACCCTCCACGTACGCGGACACCGCCTGGCGTTCAGCACCATCGGAGTACCCTGGTTCACCAGATAGAAGGTCCACCACTGGCCACGGGGTGTGCTGTTGGCCTTCCAGCCCATTGGAAGCGAGGAGCCGGTCCGACCGGATGACAGCCGGTACACGCTCTCAAATTCAGCCAGAAGTGCGGGGAAACTTCTCTCCAGAAGCTCCACGTCATGCTTCTGCGCCTCCCGTGAGAAGAAAGGAGCCGAGGGAAGGTCCGGCAAGAAGAAGACCTCAGGTTTCTGGATGGAGGGGCGGCTGCAGAGGAGATAGCGGCCTTGCTCGCGTACGCCCTTGTGCACGCGGCCCATGCCGGCCCAGGTGTAGCGCTTGGCGTACTCCTGCAGGCTATGGTAGAGCCGCTGGTTCAGGCCTTCGCCGGGCTTGGAGCAACGGAAGCACTCGGGTGACTGGCAGAAGGCAAAGCCATTGAGTTCTTCCTCACCGACACCGCTTCCTCCGCCCCCGCCGACCTGACGGAGTTTCGACGACCCTCTGTGGGCCGAGAGGTCCGAGGCGAGAACTCCACCGGGTACTGCACCGCCACGTGGCTCTGGGCTAAAACCGCCACGGAGCGAAGGGGCGGCATGCTCGCATCCCACACGGTAGCAGTACCAGATAAACAGAAGGGCGAGACAAAGAGCAGTGCCTAGAGCACTGGACTCACACTCTCGCACCGACTGCATGCCACCTGCCACCCATTCCCTCATCCGCTCTAAAGACCACTCCATCCCTGCATACGAACATAGATTCACACGCCAACTCAAACACACACTCTTAGACGTACATGTAGATACGATTTAGAGTATTCTTATCTGTTGGGTTGGCTTGATTTGGTGTTTTAGTAAAGTGACGCGGCCTCGTGTCTTTGCTTCATTTTAATGGAGTGTCTAATTGAATCACGTTCCGACCGCTTTGGTTAACTCAAGCAAGCTTTTCTCTTCCGTTTCAATGCATTTGTTGACAGTGTGAGATATTTCAGCTGCTCCTCGCCTCCTGATCCCAGCCAACAGAGACACAGTGCACCTGAGGGCACCTGGAAAAGAGAAAAAAAAAGAGATATAAGGACATTTTGTGATAAAGTGCAGCAGAATATCTCTACGCCGACATTGCCGTTGAAGCAAACTGCATCACACCTGCCTTGACAGCCCGGTTTGACCACATGATCATTTCTATATACCACCCACACACACATCCCCCTCCCCACACTCACACACAGACCTATGAGTAGCTTGATAGAGACCGCAGCACACACAGACGGGCATGGCATTTGAAATTCAGTCTTTGCAACACCTCCGCACTGCACTTTTTTAAAATCATGAGTCATGAAAGAATTCCAAGGTATACTGCAATAAAAGCATGCAGACAGTCAACACAAACCTGCAGGAACAAATATGACCATAGAGCCTAATTGGCTGACACAAAGAGAATAAGGAATTGTTGCATTACTGTTGCATTAGGATCCTTCAGAAGGAATGCAATGCAGCCTGACAGACTAGTAGAGATGGAAGACAAAAACAAACCCGGCGTCTGTCAACACAGACAGATTGAGAGAAAGAGTAGCAGCAGGGGAATGCGTACAATAACACAGCACAAAGAAAAAGAAACACCATCTACCTAATGCAACATTTAAATCAAGAGATTCAACATGCAAAAATAACGAGTCAATGCGCAAATGACGCCCATTCAACTGCATATTTACCGAGAACTGCGCGGCACTTCTCGTCTGTCAGATTCGCAGCGACTGTTCCGCCCGGTACTGCCAGTTATCCTGCCTCTACACTTTCCTCTCAGACACCTCCCTGTCGCGGTTTCATTGCAGTTTCTAGTCCTGCCCTTATGTCCGTAAAGCGCTGTCAGGCGACGTCCATAACGCCGAAGACAACCGGGCAGAAAACAACATGACAGACGTCCGACGTCTCATCATTGAAATCTGGGCGTTTATATAAGACGCATAACTGACTGACTGGCTACTGAAACCATAACAAATGCTTCATTGTAATATTAATATCCATACTGCCCATAATAACAAGATTAACTAGGACAATAAAAAAAATTTCTAGTAATAATAGCCTAATTTTAATTTAGCTATTAAAATTAAGCTTGCCCTTACAGCAAACTGATGCATGCAGGTTGTAAACAGCATAAAAAGGGGTGTCACGCGCGGTAGTGGTGAGGATTTTGAACCATCCCACTTCAGTTCATCAAAAATATTTATTTATTGATACATTCAATGAGCTTTTCTGCAGGTAGCCTAAATCGTTAACCGGTAGGTGGCGACACCTGGCTTAAGCCAGTGTTTTTGGTGCTATGGATGAGTGAGTCACGAATCTTTCACTCAAATGATTCGAACAAAGACTCGTCTATGGTAAAAACTAATTTTATTATCCTTCATTAAAATTTGCGTGTCCACAAATCAACCAATTTAAAAGGGTTTCCCTAAACGACAAAAAAAAAAAAAATCGAATTTCTCTTTCATTTCAACAGTAGGCAAATCAAGACAACAATCGCTAAAATAAAAACATATATGAATTAAAATAACATCATCAGTCATTCACACACTCAGAATTCTTCTCTCCTTGTTGTGAATTCAATACTCAAGGTGAAAAAGTTTTGCGTTCATAGTCAAAACACTGAAAAGATTCAAAAAAATTCAACGATTTGTTCATTTAAACGATTCATTCAAAACATCGATTCGTTCAAGAACGATCAGTCATCCACCCACCTGTACACGTAGTCTTGCCTTTTCACTCAATAAATAGTGCAACAACAATCACGGACAATTATGATAAAATATAGAAGAGTAGCCTAAATACCACCTCTGCCACGTGGTTCATATATGTGGCAGCTATACTCGCACAGTGCGTGTTGTAAGCATTAGTAGCTGTTTACAAGTGACACCCAACGGCCTACAATTCCCATGGTGCATTGTACGCCAGACAGACAACTTCCTCTTACGTCATGCTCGTGAGCTTAGAATCCCCACAACCGGAATCGCAACACTTTGTGGTTTGTTTATAAATATCTTTGCTTTGATAGTATGTTGCAAATGGTCTTCTTCGATTAGTTTTTTTTGCTAGTATTGTTTTCAATTTCAGCTCAGTAGACTAGTTTCGTGGAATTCTGCTTTACATTGTTTGAGCCTGTAAGTAGCTATTGATAACTATCCTGTTAAAAATGGTTTGCAGTCACATGAATTAAACCTGCCACTTTCACCTCAATACCTCAGTGACAGTGCAAAACAAAAATGACTGACAGTTACACATTGAAACTTGCCTTGAGGTGACACGCGAGATGAACAGATTCCTAGTGCTGTGGGTTTGCGGCAGTGGGCGAATCATAAAAGATCATTTTAATAAGGACCTCCCCTTTTTCCTAGCCCTTATACGAGATACTTACCTCACACAGAGAAATACTACAAAGCTTGTTCACTTAGATAGCCTGTATGTCAAACCGTTTCACTCGAAGAGCCTATATGTCACAATAGGGAAGAAAGAGACTAGGGCAACTTTCGTTTCATGCATAAGTATCATAATTTAGCCTTTTGATATTATGGTATTACGCAGCTGATTCTTTCAATTCTCCTCAGATTTCACAATAGAGTTTCAGTGGAACTTCGAGGCTAAGATTTGGTTAATACAACATTCCAGTCCTGCTATAATCCATGAGCTGACATTAAACATCAACATGTCACTGTTTTTTGCATAGAACAATGTAATGTCAGAGCTTTTCCCTTGTCTGAATAGCCTATAGTATATGCATACTTTCCAAAATTCTGTAAATAGTTTACGAAAAATCTGTGCAGTAGGCGCATCCGGTGTGCATTTCATGCCCAAAGTATACTTCAGTTTTGATGTAAACACTTAGCATGTGTAGAGTTGAATACGTAGCCTTTCAAAGTATACTTTGAGAGCACGCTCAACACATGTGCACTAGAAAGTTTCATCCTTGTCCAGTGTCTGTGCTATTTGTATCCAGAAATTATGACCAATAAAAATGTTTCCTAACTGCCCTCACAAAAGTGCTTGTCTGCGAGAAAGTCTGTTGTTGTTGCAGTAGGCTATCTTGTAGTTTGCTGTTGTTCCATCCGTTTCTGTGAAACTTGAGTTAGCGCAGTTAGAAAAATATGGCTGCACGTATTCAGTATGATGGTGAAATGTAGTTCACTTGCACTGTATATATCCTAATGTAGCCTAAGAGTAAAACTGAAGTATACTTTGGGTACATACACTCTAAAAAAAATGCTAGGTTAAAAACAACCCAAGTTGGGTAGAAAATGGACAAACCCAGCGACTGGGTTGTTTTGACCCAGCGGTCGGGTTAAATGTTTGCCCAACCTGCTGGGTAGTTTTATTTAACCCAACTATTGTTTAAAAATGACTATATTGCTTGCTTAAAATTAACCCAAAATATGTTGGAAAAAAATTAATATAATTAAACAATAAACGTTTATTAAATTGCTTATTAATAAATGTTCACCTTTTGATTATTATTGTTGCCTCTAGTAATTATGTGTCTCATTTTTAATATCCAACCTATTTTGGGTTCATTTTAAGCCTGCCATATAGTAATTTTTAAACAATAGTTGGTTTAAATAAAACTGCCCAGCAGGTTGGGTAAACATTTAACCCAACCGCTGGGTTTGTCAATTTTCAACCGAACTTGGGTTGTTTTTAACCCAGCATTTTTTTTAGAGTGTACTATGCTAACAACATCCAATGATAATCACATATACTAGTGTACACATAAAAACTGAAGTAGGCCTATACTTTGGTCTTAATTGACCGATGAGGCCATGGGGAAGGAGTCGTCCTATTCATAATTGGAGGGGAGCACTGAACGACTTAATAGGTCACATGACATGGTCTACATAGAGAATGTAGCATGTTCAGATTTTACTACACATCTGATCCNCCCCCCCCCCCCCATAAAAGTTTTCATTTAGCCGTGACTACATTCGCAATATATTATGGCCTCTATATCTACAAAAATTAAAAGACATTTTACAATAAGAATAATTTCTGATCAAATAATTTGTTTGTTGACATATACAGTTTGGAAATTAAGATGTTTTTCTTACACTGTAAAAAAATATGCAATGTAACCTATACAAATGTGCACCATGGATCTTGAGAGAAGAAAAGGTCATTGCAGGCCTCACTGAGCCATCGGATTTCAACAAAAATATCTTAATTTGTGTTCCGAAGATTTACAAAGGACTTACGGGTGTGGAACGGCATGAGGGTGAGTAATAAATTACGTTATTTTCATTTTTGGGTGAACTAACCCTTTAAACTCACCTCTCGAAATTCCACTGTTTTTGTCCAGACAGTGCTAACTTAACTCTGATTGGCCATTGCGTTCAAGAAATCAACAGATATTGTCATACACTGCTAAACGCTGCAAAAACACGTTGTAAATAGAAACCTTTGACGTTCTACGTACACAATCGCAAACAGATAGGCTACAGTACTCACTGGATTGTTTGGCAAATATGTTTTCCTAATATACTATATACAGAGATAACTGACCCTAGACCAGCAGTTATGAGCAACTTATTTCTCTAAAAGCTTAGAAGAAGCAGCAGGCAACGAGTGAGAAAATAGCAACATTAATTTGACAGACTACATTGATGTCATATAATTTTACTACAAAATTACTAAATCAACCTGACTACATCAGAGTACACCAACAAAACGTTTAGTTTTAGGACCCTGTACTGAAAAAAAACCCTTAAAACTAAGAGATTAGTTGGAGTAATCTGATGTAAACAAACTGATTTAGTACATTTTTTAGTTGAATAGTATTTTTAAATTGATTTAACTACACAACAAAACTGTTAGTGTCAAGGGTCATGGAAGAAATAGCTTAAGTAACTCACATTTCACGTGGCAGGAATATGATCTCATCCCTCTGAGAGCCAACATGTGGTGGTTAACAAAAAAAGGTTGTAAGTTCAAACCCCAGGTGGTGGTCCCGCAGTCCAGCCCTTTGCCCCAGAGGGAGTGCCAGTCTATGTACGAGTAAAGTCTGTCAAATTGCATTTGGAGGGTGCGAAAACCCCTAGCAACTCTTTCCGCAATCCGATTTAGACTCGACCTCTACACCTTGACAATGCGCTTAATTACGCATTGAGAGTCTGAAAGGGGAGGGCTAATTGTGCACTTCTGCTGTACACTAGAAGTTCAGTTAATAAAAGCAAAGCCGCGCCGGTCGGGTTACAATGGCCAGACGAAAAGAGAAAGTTTGCTTGTGTATAAGTCTTCCGCTTATATGTATTATTGTAATTATTATTATTTGCGTGGCTCACTTTAACGAGGAGTGCGCTGAGGGACTTTACAAAAAAGCAGCAGTGGCAGCGGACTCGGAAACCTGTTCAAAGATCGGGCGGTGAGTGATGGTAGATACATGGTTCTTTAAGTACATGAATTCTTCACTCTAAAATGTATTAGTTTAGAAACAGTGTGCTTTCGGATAATTAGGCTTCTTTAAATGTTTTAGAACAGAACATACTTTCAAATCTAGCATTCAAACCTTTAAATCGAACATGCGTAATGATGTGGAATATCACTTTTTCCTGGAAAATGGCAACAAATAGGTTGTCGTAATCCTCTGTGATGGCTGGGTCAGGTAAATTTGAGGACATGAGTGGATAATGAGGTGAGATGTCCGGTTAGATGTACACAAAAAGTTGGAAGTTAATTAGCTAAATAAGTATCTTCACTGCCTAGTAATCCTCTTGACACCAATCTCTGGGAAACTTTCCTTGACAACAACTGATTATTTAGCTATATAGCGCTAAATTCATCAGTATACGATTGTTTTAAAAGTGTTTTTTTAGATTTATGTTTGTTTCTATAAATAAAAGTCAATTGTTTCTGTAGATGTATAGGACATATGGATGTTTTGAGGGACGTGGAAACAATTTGAAAAGTGGGTTTACACATTTAGGAATTGGTCTTTGAAAGGTGATAGTCCTGTGGTTAGAAAGTGGGCTAATCATGATAGACGTTTTATATATGGATCATTTGCAAACATAAAAACACATTGTTTTATGCCAGCGACCGGCAGAGGCTTTTGACGTGTCTTAAAGAGCTTTTGTTTTCCAAATTACTTCCTCTTGTGTGTTTTTTTCCCCCCTATATCGTCACCAATTAGCCTAGGGGTTGTTAAACTGGAGTCAAGTAGCCTAAAGGCAAAAAAAAGAAGAAAAAAAAAAAAGGATTTGTCAAATTGTATTTCATTGCTGACAAAAGTTAATATAACATGTTCAAGATAAAATATTTTAACACAGACTACCAAATTATTGATCATACTGACATTACTGTTTCACTCTGCTTTTCAGAAATCATATATGATTAATTATGTTCGTTTTATTTTTATTCTATTGACTGCATTATATTTTGATAGCAGCAAAAAAGGATGATTTAATTCACACTAGAACTTTTGGAGCTATTGCTATTAGTATGATTTGGTCAAATTTTGTGTGCAGGTTTGATTGTGAGGTTCAAAATGTCCTCACTGTTAAAAAAAATGTCCTCACTATAGTATAGTGAAACCTGAACACGGACATACACATCCCGGCATAAACTCTCCTGAAATAAAATATTTGTTATTAAACTCACCTCTCGAAATTCCACTGTTTTTGTTCAGACAGTGGTAACTGAACTCTGATTGGCCATTGCGTTCAAGAAATCAACAGATATTGCCATACACTGCTCAACGCTGCAAAAACACGTTGTAAATAGAAACCTTTGACGTTCTCCGTACAAAATCGCAAACAGATAGGCTACAGTACTCACTGGATTGTTTAACAAATATGTTTTGCTAATATACTATATACAGAGATAACTGACCCTAGACCAGCAGTTATGAGCAACTTATTTCTCTAAAAGCTTTGAAGAAGCAGCAGGCAACGAGTGAGAAAATTCCAAGCTAGACTCAAGTCCATGGACAAGGTAAGACTAATAGGCTACACTCGTTCTGTCCATGGGCGGCCCAGAACAGAGGTGAACAGAAAAATACAATCTGAACAGAATCCAGTGGGAGGAGAGGGAGCAATCGAACTCGGTTTTCGGACCAAGAAGTGTGGGAGCCCTATCAGAAATAATAATAATTGTGAAAATCACTGTACAAATAAATTTGAAATCAGTTATAAATGTGTCAAATAATGGCCCATTCACATCAACTATAAAGATAATAACTGTGACGATAATTAGCATCCGCACCAACGCACAATAATGCTCTGTTTATTAGCCTATAAGCGAGCGTTGCAGTCATCCGCTGAGTTCTAAAGCAGGGTGGATTCTGATTGGCTGTCAATGTTTTTAACTTTCATCATCTGGGGAAAAAAATAAAAATTCAAAGTGATTGCAACTATATATATTGCAATTGTGCCGCTTTCATTATAGTTGATGTGGATTCAGCTCTTCTTTTAAATTTTAAATGATTTTTAAAATTATATCTCTATTGCTATTGTTATAGTTATTACCCTTTGTGTGAAAGGGCCTTAACAGATATGCTGTCAACTTAGCATACATTTTTACATGATCGCTATAGCTGCCTTTACATTTTAGGAAGGTTTTTTTTTTTTCTTTGCAGGGAATCATCATTTGGTATCAGCCAAAGCTCATTTTCAGTCTTTTTTTCTCCTAGAGATATACTGCAGTCGGGTGGGTCAGCGGTAGATGGCGCCATTGCTACTTTACTGTGCACGTCAATCATAAATCCCCAGAGTATGGGCATTGGTGGAGGCTCTATATTTACCATACGGGAACAAAGTGGTGAGATTCATTCTACCTACCTTAAAGATCTTAAAGTACTTATTATTTCTGCCGGTATAATGTATATTATTGTTATTATTTTTCAATATCTGTGTTATCTAGGCAAAGTGAGAATAATCAATGCCAGAGAGACTGTCCCAAAAGCTTTTAAAACAGACCTTCTTGCCACATGCCCAACAACAATACATCCAGTGGAAGGTGACAGTGTGTTAAGATGGATGAACTTTTGTTTCTTGCATCCACACAAAGTATTGTTTCTATCACACATGATTGAACATTATATATGCTGATAGTGTAAATAAAGGGTTTTCTTTTTAAAAACTATTTGAAATAAGATACTTATAGTTAAATATGTGCAATGCCCCTTTGGAAAAGATGCAATGCACTATTGCTTTCTTTAATTACAGACCTTGTTATGCATTTCACAGGAAGTAGCCTTCTTATTTTTCATAACTACACTTTAAGCACATTTGCTAGCTATTTCTCTCTCTCGCTCTCTATAGGAGCTCACTGGATAGGTGTCCCGGGAGAAATCCGTGGCTATGAGCGAGCTCATAAACTGTATGGACGTCTGCCGTGGGCCAGTTTATTTCAGCCCGCTATCAAGATGGCTAGAGAGGGCGTCCCCATTCCTTATGTGCTCTCTCGATTTTTGACACTTCTTTTAAAGGAGAATGCAGACTCACCACTACGGTAACACATGTACTCCCATTCAGAATGAATTCAGACTCATAATGTTCACTTTGACACCAAAAGCTTTTTCTTTTTTTCTTAATAAATTCTTTTACATTCAGATAAGACCGAAAATGTCACCTGGATGTGTGTGTTTTTTTTATAGCGAGTTATTCCAGAATGAACAAGGTGAGCTATTGACAGAGGGGGACATAGTAAGATTTGAGAAACTTGCAGATACACTTGAAATCATTGCAGAACATGGGGCGGATGCTTTTTATACTGGAGACATCGCCAAGCAACTTGTCAGTGATATACAAACTGCAGGTGATTCAAAATGTCACGCTCTACAATTCTGATTTCTATAAATATCCATGAATCAGTTTATTTACTGTGTATTTCAGGTGGAACAATTTCTCTGGAGGACTTGAGTTCGTTCAAGGCGTCTGAATCAGATGCCTGGGAAGTGAATCTAGAAGAGTATGACATGTACTTTCCTCCACCGCCAGCAGGGGGAGCTACACTTAGCTTCATACTCAACACCATGCTAGGTGGGAAAACTAATTAACCCATTCGTCCTTTATTAGTAGTACTTGGCAAGCATCACTATTATTGTTGTTTATATTTAAGCTTAATGATTAAAGTATTACACTTTGGTGCAGAAATTCTTCCTGAACCATTTGTGCTACAGATATTTTATTGCTGTTCAAAAGTTTGGAGTTGGTAAGATTTAGCTCATCATGCTAACCAAGGCTGCATTTATTTGATCAAAAATACAGAAAAACAGTGATATTGTTAAATATTTGTACAGTTTAAACTGTTAACTGTTTTCTACACCGCAAAAAAGGCAGTTCTTACTTAGAGTTTTTGTCTTGTTTCTAGTCAAAATATCTTAAAGTTAAATCAAGAAGCATTTTCTAGACAAGAGAAAATTATTTTCTTGTTTTCAGGAAAAATAAGTGAAAATTAAGTGAGTTTTTCCTTAAAACAAGCAAAATAATCTGCCAATGGGGTAAGAAAAATAATCCTATTCCAAACCAAAAATAAACTATATAATCTTGTTTTCAGTTTGGATTAAGATTATTTTGCTTACTCCATTGGCAGATTATTTTGCCTATTTTAAGGAAAAACTCACTTAATTTTGACTTATTTTTTCTGAAAACAAGACCATTTTTACTTGTCTAGAAAATGCTTCTTGATTTAAGAATTTTTAGATATTTGGACTGGAAACAAAACAAAAAATCTAAGTAAGAAAAGCATTTTTTTGCAGTGTAAATACTTGATGTGAGCTCTTTTGACTTCGGCCACTAAGAAAACAACTGAGAAACAACATCGCAACCACAAAACAATGTGCTAAAACCACAATGTTGTTGTTTTCTATCACTTTTTTTTTGTAGTCAAATGTGTTTTGGTGCTTTGTGGTATCCTTCAAAAGATTAATATATCGTTTCTTTGATTATATTAATGATCATTTTAACAAAAGCTTTTTGTTGTTGTTGTTTTTTGTTTTCTGTGCTCCTCAGGTTTTAATCCAAGTCCTTCATCTCTGAAGGGGGATGAGAAGATCTTAACTTTCCAGCGTTACGTAGAAACCTGTAAATTTGCCAACGGTCTTAAGAAGTTCATGAAAGATCCCAACTTTGCCTCTCAAACGGTAGGCTCAGTCGTTTGTTTTACATATTATACTTCTCAGTAAGCGTTATAGGCATGATACCATTGGTCAGGCTCTGCTTTAGTAACTCAACAGAAACATTACAGTCATTACACTCTCTGGAGGCACTGGTGTAATCTGCTATAATGACTTAAGTGCTGTGTTCTGGGTGATCATTACTGCAGGCAGTAGAGTACAGCACAGCAACACTGCCATTATTGCTGGCAACCCACTGGTTGGCACACATAAAGTCATGCATTAGTTCATCATCCTCGACGTTCTGTGTGGCTTGAATAGGAGGCAGTTGAGATCATTCAGAAGCATTTTGCGGACAAAGTGAGAGCAAAAATCAGCCCTGACCGCACTTATGATGCCAGCTACTACAACGTCACTCCATACCTGGACTCACATGGCACCACTCATGTGTCTGTGCTCGCTGAGGATGGGATGGCGGTATCTGTGACCAGCACCATCAACCACATGTATGTGCATTCAAATATCATTCAGACCATATATGCAAGCTCTAAAACACAATAAGATAATATTGTCTTGATATTATTACTTTATTGATAAACGCAATGCTATACTGGAGTAAAATGGTATCTTAGAAATTGTCAAAACTGACAAACTTTTCTTTCTTCTCAGATTTGGATCCAGAATTTTTTCCTCCAAAACAGGCATCCTGCTTAACAATGAACTTGTAGACTTCTGTGGAAAAACAGACCAGATTCATGCTGGTTAGTAAACCTACAAAAATGGCTGATTTCTGACATATACAGCTCCCAAAATGAATGGAATATTTCAGTATTGATAAATATTCTGTACACATTTGCAGTTGCAATAGGACACTTATAAGTGGATACACACTGTTTTTTTAGGGATGCACAATATATCGGTACCATATTAGTTAAAGGGGGGGTATCACACACAGTTTCTGCCAATCTCATGTTAATCTTGAGTACATGTAGAGTAACATTGCATCCTTCATATCTCTGAAAAGTCTTTAGTTTTATCATATTTATAAAAGATAGATACGCTGTACCGAGTTTTTCCGAAAAAAGCAGAGCTCCTGGAGGCGTGCCGTGGGCAGAGCTAAAGAGTCACGAGCGCGCGCAGCTTTTGCGTAGAGCTAGCTGCGACATCATTATAAATAAAAAGGGAACAAAAACGTTAGTGTTGATTACATTTTATGCACTTGCGCGCCGATTGCCAAAAAAACACTGACATCTGATGCAGCTTTACTCACCACCCGCGATCTGCAAATCCAGTGCCGAACTGGGACTTGTTTACAAAACATTTGTCGCCGAAATTCCGGGAACAAACAAACATACGTGCACAACTCCATTGCTGCCCCGGAAAAAAACTTCATCCACTGTTCCCTTAACGCTGGGTTCTTTGGGAAGCTAAAAAAAGGTAATCTTTCCCTCACAACCAAAAACACACTCCTTTGGTGACAGGAGCTGCATCTCATTTCGGAGGCTGCGTCCTCTGGAGGTTGCATTTGAAGGCTGAATACGTCACCAAGGATGTCATATTTAAGAAAAGTAACCATAATAAAATTGACTGATATTCATTGTGAGGTGTAAAATACTGTTATTTCTTTCTTACGTTGCAATCTAACGGTTTTTTTTCTTAAATGAGCCTGCCTCGATGATGTATGCAACCTTCAAAGGGTGCAGCTCCTGAATTGGAACACAGCCATATTTGAAAAATCTCTCGGCTTCCATATCCCTAACGAAACGCGTTGATGGGCGTGCTCTTGCTCTGGGTGATGTGTGTGTGTGTGTGTGTGTGTGTGTGTGCACGCTTATCAGGGAGAAGTGCCTACACAAGGAATGATGATGTCTAAAGACCATACTCGAAAAAAATTTGCCGAAACATGCCCACAACCGGAAGTTGTATATTTGGCACAGTAATTTGGCACAATACTCCGTCATACGTCAAACTCGTGTTTTGAAACTTTGGCCTTGTTTAGCATGAGAATGCAAACTCTTTAACAGTGTAAATAAGTCAGAATGCATGAAATAGCATTACACCCCCCCTTTAACAGCCAACATTAGAGATTTTTTATTTATCGGTATCGGACGATATTGGATATTTAATTGTGCATGCTAATTTCCCCTATTTTTACATTTAGATTACCTGTGCTGCTCACTTAAAAAACTAATGGACTGAATTTTTTTTTATATCGTCTCTAAATTATTTTTATATATATATTGCTAGTAAATTTCACCAATGCAAGAAAAATTTTGAAGTAGAAAAAACTGAAACAGTTTTCTTGTAAAACATACTCCAATAATCTTTGTTTTATTTACAACTTCGAAAAATATTTTTTACAGTGTCTTTACATTGACTAACAGTTAATGTAATCTTTAGCAAATCTCAAACTTCATATCCATTTTTCACCTGTACATTGTATTGTTGCGATGCCTTTTACTTGCATGAAATTTACTTGCAATATTTAAATGATTGCATTTAGTTTTTGGTGTTTTATTTTTAATTTAGACAAAACAATATACAGAATTTTAATCTCTGCCATTCATCACTTATCAGACATAATATAAACATAATTATAAGCTTATCTGTATCATCTATAATTTAAAAATATATATAGCCACACGACTTAAACATTTAGGTAACCTAAAGCATTCTTCATGTGGTAACATTTAAATTGGTTTTATTCAAAATGCTATTTAATCAGACTAAATCAAATTAGGTTGCACCAACACAAGTTATTTTTATAGGTTATATCAAGTAAAAGTAAAAATATTCGATTTTGGATTCCCAACATAAAAAAATGTTGATTTAGACAGCTTCACAGCTCAAATAATAAATCGATTTGTAAGAAATAATTATTGTAAGTGCTTTGAAAACACAAATGCTGTCAATAAAGTTTAACTTGTACCGAATATTCCTTTGAATAAGAATAGAGGGATAGAATATTTTGACACTGTGGATTTGTGGTCTAAGTATCTGTTCTGTGTGTTTCTATGTGAAGGTGAGCAGCCGCCTTCCTCCATGTCTCCAGTGATCCTTTACTCCCGATCTCAGAAACACATTGTGGTCATAGGAGCCTCAGGGGGCAGTATGATCACCACCGGGGTGGCGCTGGTAAGTTTCATCTGCACTTGTAGGGCCAGATTTACTAAACGGCAAATTAGCATTATCCCATAGAAGAGCTGATGGAGTGGAAAGTTCTGCAGGTGATCTGACAATGTTCAAATTGAACACAGACGCAGCAGCTCATGTCAAAATGACAATTTTCACTTGAGATTTGGAGCCAAATTACAGGGGGATAAAATGACTTTAGAAAGATAGCAGCATCGTTATTTTTTTTACACAGAGATTGTTAATTCTATTAGTAAAATCTGTTGACTTTCGTGATCTTTGTTGCATTATTTACCAACGGTGACAGTTCAAAAATGGGAAAAAGCACTTCTTGTGTTTTTTCCCCTGAAGTTTGCATGCCTGTAACTCAAGAAGTATCTTAATATCCTTTTAGATTCTGGTTCTTAAATTTTGTATTTATTATGGTGTCTTATTTTTTAAGGTCCAATATGGATCATTCATTTCCAGAGACATGGGGATCTCAGTGTGGCTCCATGATTAAATTGGTCAATTATACACATTTTTAGTGGCCAAAAACCAAATGTGGTTCACTTTGCATACAGCTGATACTTTTTTCTTTTCAAAGAGGAACAACTGTAGGACAAATAATGTTGAAACTAATGTATCTTGTTCTTTCTATCAAATCAGCTGCAAAGAACATTCTTGTCTGAGTGCTGTTAATATTGTTTGTCCAAAGTTTGCATGACTGTAATTCAAAAAAGTATTAAAGGGGACCTATTATGCCCCCTTTTACAAGATGTAAAACAAGTCTCTGATGTCCCCAGAGTGTGTATGTGAAGTTTTAGCTCAAAATACCATACAGATATTTTTTTATATCTTGTTGAAATTGCCACGTTTAGGGTATGAGCCAAAACGCGCTTGTTTTTGTGTTTGTCCCTTTAAATGCAAATAAGCTGGTGCTCCCGCCCCCCTTTTCAGATGAGGGCGGAGCTTATAGAGCTCATGCTCCAGCATGACAGCAATAACAAAGGTCAGCAGTTTTGCATCTGTCTGGCAAGCAATATCCCTTGATTGGCTGCTCTGTTCTGATGTGCTGGTCTTTGCAATTAAACATTCCACTATTAATACAAGCCTGATATCTTTATAGAAAACATACTCGATTTAAAAGTCAGTCATCTGATTGTACTGTGCATAATAAATGAGCATTTATGAATTACACAGACGGGAAGCATAAATATAACAACATAGCTGGTCTCATGGTGTCATCGCATGCTATCACAAACTTTATAAGTCCCACATGTGATTATGAGCTTGACAAATTCAAGCGATCGACTTCACATTGCTTTTATATACAATTTTTAACTACCACATTCCTATTAACGATCATTCTGGTTGCACGTGAAGGCAGCGTCAGTGAAAACAAACCGACAATGGTAGCTTTAGCAACATTAGCCTTACAGAGTGCCAAGAAGCTCTTTCAGAAAGGCAATTTGGAAAACAAACGTGTGATACTTACTTTTTTACTTTAATACATCCAGCTACAGAACACCTAAAACACTTGGGAGACGTTCTCGTCAGTGCAGCAATGGCGGACTGTGTACAACTGGCTGTGAACTCGGTTCTAAAACGGTCTGTCAACATTCGTGGGGGGTGCCTGCAGCTAATGTGACATCACATTGCCAGGAACCTGGAAACGGCTTGTTCTGAGACACTGCTTATGATTTATGGGGATTAAAAAAAAGGAGTGGTTGGATTTTTATCATTATAGGATGGTTGTGTTCACACACTGCCAACACACATTTATGTCCAAACCCCATGCAAAAGTGAATTTTGCATAATAGGTCCCCTTTAAAGATAACTCAATATGATTTTAGATTCTGGTTGTTAAACCTTTCTTTTGAAATCGTCATTTTCAAGGCCCTGTATAATTCCCATTGTTATTATTATTATTCCTTTATTTAACCAGGGGAAGTCATATTGAGACTATAGTCTCTTTTTCAAATGATCCCTGGCCAAGAAAGGCAGCACTTAAAATGTATCAGCACCCCATAAACCATACTACAACACCTAACAAGGGCAAAAGTTAAATACAACAACAAACAAAATATGACACAATAGCATAACCAGGACAGGCAGAAAACAAAACAGAACAGAACAGCAGCCTATTTACAATCACACTTATAGTTGAAGGTTTCTGTGACATATAATTTAAAATCATTAAGTGGGATTATAATGCCAAGCTTCAACTGTTTCTGAAAAGCATTCCAGGTTGAAGGGGGATTGTAACGGAAGGCAATTTTACCATATTCAGATTTTACAGCAGGTATAGTAAAAAGAATGCTATTTTTTGACCTAAGATTGTATCTATTGTTTTCTACCAAAGAAAAAACTGATAAATAAGGTGGCAACAATCATATCACTGCCTTATAAATAAAAATAAGCCAGTGATGCTGTCTACGAATTGAGATTGGAGGCCAACCTGATAAACTGTACAAACTACAATGATGTCTAGAATACTCGGCTTTAGTAACAAAGCGTAAAGCAGAATGGTAAATAGAATCCAGTGAGCATAAAACAGACTTTGCTGCATGCATGTACAGAATATCCCCATAGTCTATAACAGATAAAAAAGTAGCAGCAACAAGTTCCTTTCTTACTTTTAAATTAAAACAAGCCTTATTTCTATAATAAAAACCCAGTTTAACTCTCAGCTTTTTTACCAGGTTATCTACATGGGGTTTAAATGTTAGCTTTTCATCTAATAAAAAACCCAAGTAATTATAACATGATACTCTTTCAATTTTCTGGTCATATAGAGTGATAATTTGAGGCAAATCCTGTACATTGCTGGAGTGAGTGAATAACATAAATTTAGTCTTTTTAGAATTAAGTACCAATTTTAATTTAAGTAAATTGTTTTGTAGAACTGTGAAAGCATCCTGCAATTTCTTTAACGCCTCATATGGAGATCTAGCAGTACTGTATATGATAGTATCATCCGCATAGAGATGTGCAGCTGCATCTACGTTTGTACAAATATCATTTATGTAGATTGTAAACAACAAAGGCCACAATATGGAACCTTGAGGGACTCCCACTATTAGTTCTGTCTCCCCTGACATAATGCCTTCACAAGTGACATGCTGATATCTACTAGACAGATAATTTTTAAACCATTCAATAACATTATCAGACATCCCAATTTTAGACAGACATTTTAACAAAATGGTGTGATCAACCGTATCAAAAGCTTTTGAGAGATCAATAAATAATGCTGCACAAGATTCTTTACAATCAATAGCACTAACAATATCATCAACATCAATATCATAACAAGATATGGTTATCTCAAAGTGGCCCCATGTTCAAATTGTTGAATTTTACATATTTTCAATGGTCAAACCAAATGTGAGTAATTTTGCATACAGCTGATACTTATTGCATTTAAAGAGGAATGTCTGAAGAGTAAATAATGTTGAAACTAGAAATGTAAGAACACAAGAAGTGTTTTTTCCCCCAATTTTGAACTGTCATCGTTGGCACATAATGCAGCAAAGACTGCTAATGGCAACAGATTTCAACCTCCAAATCTCAGGTGAAAATTGTAATTTTGTCAATTTTTATCTGGGGACCTCTGCTTGAGTTGACACGGAATGACACATACCAGCAACTACAGTCACATCAAATGCAAAAGGGGTTAAAGTGCTGCGTCTGTAATCACATTCTGTACTACATTTGGTTTGAAACTTACTTCGTGACAATTAAAAAGTACATTGTATATAGTATCAATGTGTGTAGTATGAATGAAATTGTGCCGTACAATATCTGTCGGCACTGTCATGTCGTGGTGTCACTGTCATGTGACCTACAGCGTCAGTTGCGTCACTTCGCCGCCATTCACAACATGGACTCATGGGATATTAAAGTTAAATGTGTTAAATAATGATGCAAATACCAGTAAATTGACTACCGCAAACCTTAGAAAATCATGTTGCAGGATTCATTTAAATACTCTCTTCCCATAATTTTGGCATCTGAAAGGGAAACTCCTATAAATGCATGTGCAATAAGGCCAGCCACAAAAATAACGGTGTCCATGCCTTTTTATCGCAAATTTTTCACTGCATGTCTTTAGTAAATCCTGACAGTAGTTTTTTAACACCAAGAGAGGGTTTGCGCTGGTGCAAGCTGTTAGTAAATCTGGCCCTTAAACTGAACAATTTTAACGCATTGTGCTTTAGTAATCCAACTCTGGCTGAAACCCCTCTGGCTAGACTCTCATGAACTTCCTGTGGTTCGGCAAGACGCTGCAGGATTCCATCGATGCCCCTGTGGTCTATGTGGACTCCAAAAACGTTCTCAGCTTTGAGCCCTTGTTTGATAAGGTAAATAGATACAATTGTCCCTGCAGTAAATTGTTTGTAAAGGATCAAGTGAAATTTTCAAGCCACTTTCATCTCTTTTCTTCCTCAGATAGTTTTGGAGTCACTTAACAAGATTGGGCACAAAGTCAAAATCCCGCAGATGTTTTATAATGTGGTTAATGCAATATCAAAGGAAAACAACTGCGTAGCGGCCATATCTGACTCACGGAAAAAAGGAAAAGCTGCAGGATATTGACCTGGATTGCAGCTGGAGACTAATTCACACCAGCTCTCTCAACTCTGCTTGATGCATCTGTACAGTGTTTGGATGAAGTGCACTGGACAGATGACAAACTGACAAATAATATCAAGCACCAAGCATATATATGTGAAGTTTTGACATTTTACTGTTAATGTGTGTTTTAAATATACATGTTTTTTATATATATATATATATATATACACACACATTATATTAGTATGTAAATGTTATTTTCTAATAGTGTGCAACACCACTTTAGAGAAATCACTGTGTTTTACAAAACTTATATAATATGAGTTGATCTTTGCACAAAACTGTCTAAAAGGGGAAATATACAATACTGTTCAAATGTTTGGGGTCTGGAGGATTTTTTTGTGGGGAAAATTGTGGGGGGGGCAAATTGCCCTTTAAAACACATGTGCCCAGGGGCCCTGAGTATAATATAACATATCTGTGATTATTTTTACTTGGTTGTTCTTTGAAAAACCCATATCTGAATTGGTTTTAAATTAGTTTGCAATTAGATCGTTTCAAAACATTTGTAATGCAAAAGGACATACAGGCTCTTCAAAAAGTCTTACAGTCACATTATTGATTGTGTGTATTGCTGACCGCCTGTCACAGGTTCTTGGCAACTCTCAATAGCTCTGAAGTGTGCAGATGGATGGTCAAAGGGAATGTTTAGCTCAGCTGCTCACCAATGATGCCTCCACAGCAAGACACCAGGCTTTTCTTTATAATTAACGTCTAAAGCCCTGAAAATAGGATGCGTCTGACTCATGAAAATGCACAGCAAGATCCCATCGGAGGCTATGAACAATGTGAGTGATTGCATTAGCTTTGGCATCATGATCGGAAAGATAAACAGAGCATTATGAGCTCTAGCTATTCCGGAGCACAAGAATAAACGTTGTCGTGTAATCGTTTGGCATAAGCAGTTAGCATAACTTGAGTGCCAGTCAGCAAACCCTTAGAGCCTGCCGTCTGTGCAAGCCTAAAGCCCAGTCATTTCCATTTGAAGTCCGCAGGGGAGCTTTAGTCCTGATTCTGCCTGCTGGTACCCAAATCTTTCTTACTCTCGTTCCTTTATGCTTTCCATCCTGTAGCTGAGAGCATATGGAAGCCAGAGGGTTTCCTGTCTGACAGTAGAATAATAGCATCTACACTGAATCATCTCTCCTCAGGCCAAACTAACAGCCATCCTCAGCAACCGGCAGCTGGGGGACAATACAACTGTCAGACGCGTGTGCGCTTTTGGATGTTGCCTTTTGTGTGTCAATCAGTGGATTTCCTTAGTTTTCAGTTCATTCAAAGTATGAATGTGCTCCTGAAACTCTTTGACGGAACATTCATGAGCGCTTCAGAATCTTAACAAAGCCACTCCACATTCAGTTATGAGCATTCACTGGTGACCACACTCCAGTCAGTGAGCAGCTTCAGGGCTGTTGTAGAAAATAACACATCCTTGAATATTTTTATCCTGTCTCTTCCCTGCTGAGATAAGTCAACAAGGAAATATATGCAAATCACACACAGACAAAGCCTGAGGCACTTCACTTACATGTTTTTACAGGCTGCTACTGCATTATGGAGTAAAGCTTAATAAAAGAAAATTTTTTTATATAAAAAATATACATATGCTGTCTTTCTAAAGTTGGTGTGTATGATTATTTAATGTTTTGGAAGGTCTCTTATGCTCACCAAGGCTGCTAATATGCTGATTTGCTTCTGAAGAAACATTTCTTATTATTATCAATGTTGAAAACAGTATTTTTTTGTGGAAACATGATACATTTTTTTCCAGGATTCTTTACTTTTTTTTCCAGGATATTTTACTGACCCCAAATGTTTGAACAATAGGCTACAGTGCCCTCCACAATTATTGGCACCCTTAGTAAATATAAGCAAAGGCAGCTGTGAAAATAAATCTGCATTGTTTATCCTTTTGATCTTTCATTCAAAAAATTCACAAAATTCTAACTTTTCATTGAAGTAAAACAATTGAAAATGGGGGAAACAGCTCATTATGAAATAAATGTTTTTTTCTCTAGTTCATGTTGGCCACAGTTATTGGCACCCAATTATTGCAACCTCCTTTTCCCAAGATAACAGCTCTGAGTCTTCATATATAATGCCTGATGAGTTTGGAGAACACCTGACAAGAGATCAGAGACCATTCCTCCATGCAGAATCTCTACAGCTCCTTCAGATTCCCAGCTCCATGTTGGTGTCATGAGTTAGGTTTGTTTTTCTTCTCTCTCTTGCTCTCCCTCTCCCTCTCTCTCTCTCTCTCTCTCTCTCTCTCTCTCTCCCTGCTTTGTTACTGCACTTGGTCCACCTGTTCGCAATCGCAATCAGCGCGCCTGCTGATTGCTATTGCACCTGTTTCTCTTTGTTCTCCTGTGCTATTTAATGTCGCCCTGTTTCTGGCTTCGTTGCCTGTTTATTGTTGGAAGTGTTATGCTCACGAGCTTATTTCTGTTTACTACATTTCAAAAGTATAATCAGTTAATGTCTAGTCAGTCTTGTCGAGTGTGTCTCACCAGTTTTCCTGTCCAGTGACCTGCTGCCTGCCTGTTCCTGTCGGGACTTGTTAAGAGGTGCTGTGTGTCTCAGCTGGGGCTGTCCGCTCGCTTCTACCTGTCTGCTGCGAGTTCAGGTTCGCTGTCTGCGACGAGACGTTTCTTCCTGAGTTTTCAAGCCTCTGTTCTCCAGTTCTGCATCCTGCATCCTCTATCTGCCTTCGGACGGCAGACTGCCTGAGTTATTTAGAGAACTGAATAAACCTTGTTTCCTGTACCTTGTTTGAGTCCTCTGTCCATTCCCTGACAGTTGGTGCTTCTTTTCAGTTCACTCCACTCATTTTATTTAGGGTTCAGGTCAGTGAACTGGGATGACCATGGCAGAAGCTTCGTTTTGTGCTCAGTGACACATTTTTGTGTTGGTTTGTTTTGGATCATTGTCCTGATGGAAGATCCAACCACGGCTCATTATAAGATTTCTAGCAGAAGCGGTCAGGGTTTTTTTTTTTATTTAATTTTTTTTTTTAAAATCTGTTGGTATTTGATAGAATCCATGATGCCATGTATCTTAAAAAAAAATAGGCCCACAGCATTAAAGATCCAGCAGTATATTTAGCCGTGGTCATGGGGTACTTTTTATCCATGTGTGCACCAAACCCATCTTGTGGGTTTGCTGCCAAAAAGCTTTTTTTTTTTTTTTTTTTTTTTTTTTTTNTCTGACAATAGAAGCCGGTCCTGTTTGAAGTTCCAGTCTTGTCTGACAACTGAATATGCTGGAGATTATTTTTGGATGAGCAAGGAGGATTTTTCATGAAACTCTCCCAAACAACTTATGGGGATGTAGCTGCTGTTTGGTAATTTTTTTTTTTTTTTTTTTTTAAGGCTTTCTGAGACTCAGGATTCAACTAATCTCTGCAATTCTCCAGCTGTGATCCTTGGAGAGTCTTTGGCCACTCAAACTCTCCTCCTTACCGTGCATTAGGACGATTTAGACACACGTCCTCTTCCAGGCAGATTTGTAACATCTTTAGTTGATTGGAACTTCTTAATTATTGCCCTGATGGTGGAAATGGGGATTTTCAATGCTTTAGCTATTTTCTTACAGCCACTTTGTATTTTGTGAAGCTCAACAATCTTTTGCTGCACATTAGAACTATATTCTTTGGTTTTACTCATTGTGATGAATGATTAAGGGAATTTGGCCTTTGTGTTTCCTCATGTTTGTACTCCCATGGAACAGTAAGTCATGGCTGGACAATTTCATGCTCCTAGTCACCCTGGTATGCAAAAAAAATTTAAATATGAATGGGAATATACTTCAGAGATATTTTACTCATAAGAATTTCTAGGGGGTGTCAATAATTGTGGCCAACATGTATTGGAGAAAAAACATTTAATTCATAATGTAAGTTTCCCCCCACTTTCAATTGTTTTACTTCGAAGAAAGGTTAAAATTTTGTGAATTTTTTTGAATGAAAGATCAAAAGGATAAACAATGCAGATTTATTTTCACACCCGCCTTCGCTCATATTTACTAAGGGTGCCAATATTTGTGGAGGGCACTGTATATATTTAGGCTATGATGAAAAATGTGATGAATTAATATTAAATAAAATATGATAAAATTATATTATGACTGCATCTGAAAGTTAAAAATGCTGCCTTCTGAGGATGCATTCCAAGGTAGGAAGACATCAAGGTATGTCCAAAACCACTGTTAGCTTCACTTCCTGTCTCCTGAGATATCTTCATTTTTGGAGGCAGCATAGTGTATCCTTTGTTGACTTTGATATCCCACAATACTGTGTGTTTCATTCCCTGACAGTTGAGCTAAAAAATATAGAGGTCTGAAAGTTGCGGTTGGTGGTCAGTTGTGTGAAAATGCTGTTTTTGACCAACATTTTAACTTTTTATGTAATTTCTACAGAGAAATTGCTATTTCAGTAATTAAATATTTGTTTAGTTATCACCAAAGTTGTGCTGTTGTGCTGCCTCAAATGTCTGTCTGAAATCAGTTTCATGATGTACCTTGATGTATAAACAATATCTGCAAAGTCATTGCCTGATAAGGTAGCAAGGCGACAAGTTAGCTTTTGGACGCAGTCTATATCACTAGTTGGCTGTTGTTGTTTGTTTAGTTTTTTTGTAGGGGGTGTAACTTGTAGTATTAGGCATGGTTTGTAGAACAGTACTGCAGGATGTGGTTGGATACACTTGAGTACACGTCAAAAAATAAAGATGTGTGCAATTAAGGCATCTTACCAGCAGGGGCTAATGGAGCCATGACAAACCTTGATCGTTTACGAATCAGAACCAGCACGACATTACTTTGATTCAACCAGAACCAACACTAAGGTTCGTCCTTCACCTCTGAGATTATCAGAAAAGGCCCATGGAATTATTGTGTGGAATTTGCATGCTAGTCCACGCCCCTGGACATATACACATATGCAATACGCACTTCAGCTTTATTCTTCGGAGCCGAAGCAGTGCATCTCTGCATGAGAAGCGTTTCAGTTCCAGTCACCTCATCTGCTGCTGGAAATAAGGCACATTCAGGTGTCTCTCACCAGTGCACAGATAAGTGTAAGAAAGTTTCCCTGGGTGCTTCAGCGGTTTTATATGAGAGAAATTTTATGTTAAGAAAAAGCGAATTTCCTCTAAATTATGTTTTATTAATAAAGTTTGGGAGGAACACGTTCAAATGATCTAACCATTCAGTACAATTGGACGCTTATATATAGATAGCCGACTCATCTTCGTTCCTCAACATTCTTTTCTGCATCCCTCCACCACCCCGACTCCTCACTCTCGGCTAGTTCCTATCCCAGCCAGGGATTTGAGGGAGTACTCTGGGTTCAGGCCACATTCCAAGCTTGGAGCACTCCCCCGGACAGCACGGCAAATACACATACTCTTTTAATCTATCTAATTATTTGTAAATGTGAACTCTGTATAAAGAGTATTTACACGGTGGTCTGTGTTTTCGAGCCGTTCTGTCTGCCGTTCTCACTGCAAGAGCATGTCTATTGTAACATTGTGGTCTCGGATCTTGTATTTTTTTCAAAAGACAGAGAAAAAAAGCCACTTCCCATCCTGGTCCTTGTACCCACGGGTATGAGGCCTCAGTGGTGAGCACTGAGGGTGATCTAGGGAGTTCAATAACAGCACTTTCGCTGGGTAAATCCCTGCAAACCTCCCATTCCCCAGCACGCTCAGTTCCTCTCTGATAGAGTTTCTGGATGAGTTAGGCGGCTCGCTCACGGGTAAGCTTAATTTCTCATTCAGGGCTCACAGAGATGATGAGTTATTGATCGCAGCATCAGGCAGCTTATGCCTTCTGATGCTGATGACTCGCCTAAGCTTCCACCTTCGAGTGTGATGGTGCAGTCTGAGTCTGAGGCTGAGTTGGCAGCTGTGTTTGCCTGGGCTGCCGCGAGGATTGGGCATGAGCCCTCACCCAAGCGCTCATGGTTAGATGATTGGTTCCTGCGGTCGGAGTGCAATGAACAATTCACAGGACGTGAAGCCTCCCCATGTGACGAGCCTTGCTTCGTCTCACGGCGAGCTCCCCACCATGGGTACCCCGGGTATTATCCCTCTAGTGCCTCTCTTGCAGAGTCTGGGTGCGTGGTTAGCGCTTCCCATCTCATAATTTTGGTTGCTCAGGACAATCCTGCTTGGCTGTGCGATTCAGTTCGCCAGGCGTCCACCCAGATTCAGCGGTGTCCTTTTCACCTCAGTACGAGGTGAGGTCACTGCTGTTCTGCGGAAGGAAATCTCGAACCTTCTAGCGAAGGCACGGAAGAGTCTGTCCCCCCGGCCGAGATGAAGAAGGGGTCTTACAGCCCCTACTTCATCGAACCCAAGAAGGGTGGTGGGTTGAGGCCAATCTTAGACTTGCGAGTACTGAATCGGGCCCTGCCCAAGCTCCCGTTCAAGATGCTCACGGTCAGACACATGCTCACATGTGTCAGACACCTAGATTGGTTCGCAGTGATAGACCTGAAGGGGTTAAGGGAAGTGGGCATTCACATACTCAACTACCTCAACAAAAGGCTGATTTTAGATCAGTCTTGGGAGTTCGTATGTGAACACAGGGACCTGGTCCTTCAGCACCTAGCCCAATTGGGACTTCGGGTCAACTGGGAAAAGAGCAAGCTCTCCCCTGTGCAGAGCATCACTTTTCTCGGTGTGGAGTTGGACTCGGTCGCCATGATAACAAGAGTTATCATGCCTTTCCCAAGACCATGCTCAGTCAACTGCTTGAAGTTGTTCAAGCGCATGACAGTGGTTCCGCTGAAGCATTTTCAGAGGCTCCTGGGGCATATGGCACCCTCAGGTGCAGTCACGCCACTAGGGTTGATGCATATGAGACTGCTACAGCATTGTCTTCAGATTTGAGTCCAGAGATGGGCATAGCATCGCGGCACACATCACGTGGCCATCACAACAATCTGTTGCTATCTATTCAGCCTTCGGTCGGACCTTGTGTTTCTATGGCTGGGGGTTCCCGTAAAACAAGTGTCCAGGCATGTTGTTGTCACAACAGACGCCTCCAGGACAGGTTGGGGCACCATGTGCAACGGACGTGCAGTTTTAGGGTCCTGGACAGGGCCCCGCCTGCACTGGCACATCAACTGCCTAGAATTGTTGGCTCTGCTATTGGCCCTGAGGAGGCTTCGGCCATTTATTCAGGGCAAGCACGTGTTGGTCTGGATGGACAACACAGCGACAGTGGCGTATATTAATCTCCATGGTGGAATCCGCTCTTGTCACATGTCACAACTCGCCCACCCTCTCAGTCGCTGCGGGCAACATCCTGGGTAACCTCAATCATGCAGCCGATGCTCACAACAGGTCTTGCACCACGGAGAATGGAGACTCCATCCTAAGGTGGTCCAGCTGATGTGGAGTCGATTTGGCGAGGCACAGGTAGACCTGTTCACCTCCCAGGAATCCTCCCAATGCTCTCTGTGGAATTCCCTGACCAAGGTTTCAACAACTTGGAAAACACATGCTTTGCTCTGCCTCTCTCTCGCACTCTCTGGGGATTTCGCTCTTCCATTCCTTTTTTAAAAGATGCCGCACTCCCCGTGACCAACCTCTGCTGGTGGCATGTCCAATTAGGGCGGAGCGACCTGTGAGAAACGGGACAGGAGAGAGAACCAAAGGGAGTGACAGGGGAGGAAAACGAAGGGAGAGAGAAACACACACATATGCACTGGCACTAATACAGCCTCAGGCGTAACAAGGGCATACAGCCGCCTAGTAGAGGGGGCTCTGGCCTGAGTGATGGTATCTATCACCGTTGGTAATAGGCCTCTGGATTCCTCTTTGTCCCCTCTAAGGACCAGACATGGAGGTTCCAGAGGTCTGGGTGCGGGTGACAGATTGTGCCCTGCCCCTGAGAAAGAAGGTCCTTCCTTAGTGGAATTCGCTAGGGAGGGCCTGATGCCATGAGCGTGAGCTCTGAGAACCAAGTCTGTTTGGGCCAATAGGGCCTACCTGATCTTGCACAGAGTCTGTGCAATGAGGCTCACTGGGGGAAACGTATATATGCGTAGGCCCCAGGGCAGATGTGCACTAGTGTATCCGTGATTGATGCTCCCAACAACGATGCCCCTTAGTGTCGGTTCGACACCACGTCTCAGTTCCCTCCATCAGGAAACAAGGATTACCATACGTAAGTAAAGAGTTAAACCTGTATGAAAACAGCCCCCATGTCCAAATATGTGTAGCCTACTTTTCTACTACTATGAAAAAAGAATACTTTGAAAATAAATTATGGATGAGGTCAATTGCAATTGGTGCTAGCGGTACAGAAATTACATACCACTATTAAAGGCCCTTAGACATCAGATTTTAATACAGGTTACATTTTGTTTACTTGATTTTTATTCTTTCAAAGAAGTTTGCTCTTCTACCTTTATAAAAATATATTTGCGTGTGGCTGCTGACTGGGCATGTGATCATTTACCATGCCTTTAATTTTTCAAAACATGTTTTTGCCTCAGAACTGGTTCAAATGGCACTGTTTCATAAAATACAGCTTGCATTATTTATTAATTAGCTCTTAAAATATTTATACAAGCACTTATGAATGTGACTGCAAACATACATCAGTCCAAAAACAATTTAATTAACAGCCTAGCAACAGCCAGAGGACAGTGGATGTTTAAAAAATATATACACAAATGTATTTTATTTGTCAGAATGCACTATACATTTCCACCACAGTGTCATTTCATGAGAAACATTAACATCTCTAGCTTTATGAAATAGCTTGAATATGATATACATCATATATACAGCATGATATTGCAGTTTTATGATTTGGTGACAAAAAGGACAACGTTCAACAGTCTAGTGATAGCTCTTAATGTAATTCAACATAAAATCAGACTAACATTAGATAATAACAGGGACTTCAGATGATTATTCTAATGAATATCTCAGTACACATGTTTAATATTAGATGTTGTTACTTATGATGGACCTGGGTATCTCTTAATAACTTATTTTTCATGGCCTTATTGAAATGTTTTCAAGTTACAGTTACACAATGTTAAATTATATATTGCCTTGCAGACTTCTAATGTAACATTTAGACCTAAAGTGAACATAATGTTTTTCTGCCTTAAAGCTCAGATCTGTTTCACGTACACAAGTCATTTACTCATAAAAGAAAAACAGTTGTTATTATAGTTCAGCATTTCACAGTATGCAAGTCATCTTGGGAGAGGATGGCTGTATACAGAGGGTAACATGTCCAGTGAGGTAATCTGATGTCTTGCATGCTGTTCTCCCAGGATTTTCCTTATGAATGGCTCTGATGTAAATAACAGCTTCTCTTCATCATAAGAACATTATCATTCCAGTTCACTATTTAAAAGTCTGGAACATTTAGCTTATAAATAGTAATAGAGTTTCCTCACATTTTAGCAGTGTATTGTTATCCAGTGTGTGTCTACCATGAAAAATAGAAACTTGAAGAGAAAAGGGAAAAGAAAAAAAAGGTTTTCCAAACTTGTGACTTTTTTTCTTCTGTTGAACACAATAACAAATTAAATTTTATATATACAAGTCATACTGGCCACCATTTTTGAAGCTTGAAATCTCCATTCATCATTCATTGTTACTGCACGGAGACGAGCAAATAACACATATTTTGTGTTCTACAGAAGAATGAAAGTCAGCACGTTTGGAATGACATGATGTTGAGTACATAATGAATGAATATTAATTTTAAGGAGAACTATCCCTTTATAACGCAGCTAACAAAAATATGTTCTAAGAACGTTTTTGCTAACATTCCCTTTATCTCTGAATGTTCTCTGAACGTTCAAAACATCCAGTTTTAGCACGAACATTAAGGAAATGTTCCACTCTGCAAACATTATGGGAACGTTACTTTTGAATGTTACTAAACATTCTGAATCAAGTAGTAACATTAAAAAATGTTAAATGTTTAAAATGACGAAAGTCTAAAACGTTTCAGAAAAAAGTTCCATAATCAATGTATCGATATTATTTTGAGAACATTATAAAAGACCATAACTTTTTAACAAACATTCTGTTAACATTAGAGGAGAACCTTGCCAGAACATTAGCCAAAGTTCTAAGAACATTCCCTGTTAGCTGGGAAGAATCTCAGTCCCATGCAATCAGCATGATATACAATAAATACCTGTAATATTTTATTACTATGTTAATTTAATACTTATTTCCCTGACTTGAACAAGAGTCGCATATCCTCCTTTTGGAGCACTCTCAACATTGACCCCATGTCCATTAACCCAAGGACCTCCATTCCACAACAAAGAACCTGTACAATGGAATCGGGTACCAAAGGACCCCCACATACTGATAATCAATACTCTTCTCTACACACAAAAGGAATAAATAAGCTTGGTAAAATCATAGACCGTTCAATATGAAAGTTAGGCACTATTGATACCAATGAAACATTTTCCCATCAAAAAGAAAAAAGTTAATAAATACAGGGAGTCTTTGTGCAACCTTGTGCATTGAGGTCCATGTTGATTGTTGGACTGAGAGGTGTATTGCTTTTGAATGTATATATCAGAGTTTCCTGGTTCTTGATTGAGTCACCAATGACTGAAGGTCCACAAAATGTAAGAGGGGCGAGAGGGAGTGGC
This sequence comes from Anabarilius grahami, assembly GCA_003731715.1. Taxonomy (NCBI): domain Eukaryota; kingdom Metazoa; phylum Chordata; class Actinopteri; order Cypriniformes; family Xenocyprididae; genus Anabarilius; species Anabarilius grahami. Next base: position 5,750,927 of record RJVU01027559.1, on the reverse strand, counting down.
GTTCAATATCCCGCAGGATAGCCGCCTTTCCTGGGGTCAGATTCAGCACAGAGTTTGTCCCCTTGTCGCACGATGGCCTGCACTACTGCTCCTGGTGTCCTCAGCAGCTCTGTTACATGATTCTTCTGAGCCAAGCCATCAAGAACACTCTGTAGCATGTCACATAGGCCTTACAGGGTTAATGAACTGTTTTATCATGACTTCAGTTAAGAAAATTCAGTGGTCAAATGCAGGAACCCACCTGTTCGAAGTCTTGTTCCACAACTGTCATGTTGGGGTTGAGTTGGTTGTGGACTCTGGGCTCTGTAACCGCTTTCTTCAGATCGTAGTTAAAGAACAGCGAGTTCAGGATCACCTGGTAGGAGTGAAATAGGAGAGGTGAAAAGACATGTTTGGATATATATAGCAAACCATATTTGATTGTCAATAATTATAAAAAAAAAAAAAAAGAGTAGAAATTCCGATTCACGCTCACTAAGGGGCGCCAAAACCTTTGAAGTGGGCAGAGCCACTTATACTTAAATTGGTATAACTCGTGAACGGAATGAGATATTTTCACCAAACTCTGCACACATGTGTAAGAGCACATTCTATGGTCATGTGAAAAAGAACTTGGAGACTGGCCACTTGGTGGCGCTATAACATGGAAAAAACTGCCCAGACAGCAACATAATGTGGCCCAGATCCGACCCACATTTGATACATGTGGATTACACACGGACCAGATGTGGGCCGACATTATGTTGCTGTCAGGGTGAAAAATATGTTTATTAACTACTCAACCCAAAGTCTGATTGACTTGAAAATTGCCATGCAGTGTCTTTGTCCAAGGCGCCAAGACTGCCTTTGAGGACATTCGTGTATCTCAAAAAACGTGGCCCGTGACAGCCAATGAAATTTGAGCAGCTATCAGACAAGGTTAACGGAGGCCGATCGGAACGAAACTCGCTGGGCCTGTTTGACTTACGGCCCTAGAGGCCTATGTGAAATTTGAAAGAAATTGGCCAATGGGGGGCACCTTCGCCTTTTTCATGTGCGTAAAGGATTGTATATTACGCTATTTTTTGCACACGCCCACGATATTCATATCACATTGTAGAACTCATTCTTAGCAACTTTGCCTCTAGGACCACTGCTGTCCATCGAATCGTTCGTTAAATATTGGAGATTATTTAAAAAAACTATTTTGGTGAACTAGTCCAAGTTTTTTGGCTCAACCTTTTATCAACCATATATTTTCTATGGTAAAATGCCTGTATTGGCTGTAAATGGTCTTTTCCGTCTATGATCGAGATGATTACAGGCTTCCTATTAAAACATTATACCTTTATACGCATGTGCTTAAAGGCCTTAAAGGGCTTGAACCCCGATAATTGCTTCTCACATCTATATTTATATTGGCTTTTATTGTGCACTTTAGACACTGTATGTAAGTAAGGGATTTTCAAAACTGGTACTGTCTTCTTTATCTGACACATTCCTTTCAAGTCTGGAAATGTACTAATGAGTTGATCAGGGGTGTATTCCAGAAAGCAGGGTTAACTTACTGTCACATATACCCTGAACTCTCGGTTGATTAACCCAAACCTTGCTTACTCGAGGTATGCTGGTTCCAAAAATGCGTCCGGGAGTAAGTTCAGCCAACCCAGAGTATGTTCCCGGTTAACACACAAGACATTCTCAACAGAGCGACGAATCGATGATTCACCATGGAAACAGACGCTAAGAAAAAGCGCGCCATTCTACTTCATTCTTCTTCTTTTGTTTAATGGCGATTTACATAACCTACTTGGTGCACATCACCACCTATTGGGTGGTTGTGCAATAATTTTTTATTTTAATATTGTTTTTTTGATGCTAATTATTTAATAAGATATCACATATATGATATGTATTTTATTATAGAAATTATAGCATAGAAAATGTCCTGTTATAAAGGATAAAAAGCAGATCCATGTGTGAGTATACATTATACATTATGACAATAAAATACATTTATATATTGTATAATATAACATTGTGTATATAACTGTAACTATATACCAAATTTAGATACATTAATATAACCATATTGATAATATAACACACATCTGAATTCCTCTTAAGCTAACTAACCCTTGAACATAACCTGCTCCGGAGCAGGTTATGTTCAGAGAGCAAGTTGCTATGGCTACTTACATACCCTAAAAGTTACTTCCGTTTTTGGAACCAAAAGTTGAGGTTATCCGCTTACTTACTCTTAAACATACCCAGGTATGTCACATAACCTGCTTTCTGGAATACCCCCCAGGTGTGTTCCATTTGGAAGACATTTAAAGCCACAGTTGGGAAACACTGCTGCATGTTGGGCACATGCATGCAATATATATATATATATATATATATATACACAGATATAAAATGTTTTGGTGTTTGTGGTTACCAGAGCAGTTGCTGTGGTGATTTTTGTCCCACCTGAGGCCCCAACCACCATTTTGACTCTGTTGTGTTTGTCAAATATTATCGTGGGGGATATCGATGAAAGTGGTCTTTTACCTAGTCAAATGACAAAAGTAGTATGTTAATAAATGTCTTCAACTGATTTTTTACCAGTGTGTCTATTGAAATATAAAGGGGTATTATTTGTCATTTAATTTAGGCTGTAAAACTCAATACACCTGGCTGAATGAAGTTGTTGGGTGAAGGGGGAACCCCAAAGCCATTGGTAATATAAGGAGAGCTGAAATCATCCATCTCGTCATTAAAGATAATCCCAGTTGACCGTGACATCACCTTAGAGCCAAAACTGTGAGAAAACAATAAAGATCAAGATAATCAGATCAAAATGAAGAGAACAAAAATACAGCATTTCCCCCTGAGGTCCACTTATAATGTATTTTGGCATCAAAAACCATCATAATTTTATTTCTCTGGGATCCAACCTAACATATGACAGCAGACTTCATCGATATTGTTAGAGAACAGTGTTTTTAAAAATAAATAAAGTGAGAAACACAGGTCTAGTGCAGTTTTTCTCTTACTAAAGGTTGATGGTGCTGGTGGCCGCCACTGCGCTCCCATCCTCTGCGATGACTGACAGGTGAGCCGTGCCGTGGTCATCGGGTACAAAGTACTCGGGATCATAGTAGGTGTCTGGGTGAGTGGTGTCATCTGTGATTTTACTCCTGATGTTGTCTGCAAAGTAGTCTGAGGTCATGTTTTGGATGAGCTGGTAAAGGAGATAATTGAAAAGAGATTTACAAGGCCATTGAACTCGCAGGTGCATGAAATCGGAACAGTTAAAGGCCTTGGGAAAATATCGTCAGACAATATTATAAAGGACTCTTTAAACCACTTCACAGATCTTGAGAAAAATTGCATGAGATCAGGTTGCTTTAATACCCATAACTCTTCGCGCAAGGCACACACACACACACACACACACACACACACAAAAACTGATATATGTACAATTAGTTTAACTCACGTCAGTAATGTTGAGGTAACGCGGGTCTCCCAGTTTACTCCTCTTGGCATAAGCAAAACGAAATGCCTCTACGATACGATGATATGTCAAAGTCTTTTTCTCTGCAGTGGACACACTACTGTCTGAGAAATTGTAACCTAGAAAACAAGAGTTGATATGAATAGTCACTGTAATACATAACCATAAGATCAAAACGCAAACATTTACTTTGCCTTACAAAATTTGGCAAGTCTTAGGGACCCTCCATACAGAACGCACTGTGCTTCTTTTCCACTGTTTTTCTATGTAAGCATACACTAAATGGACATGTTTGACCATTGCGTTAGTGACTATCACGGCATTCTAAAAATGCAGCTTTTCCAAACCTGTATGAAATTCTCTCATCTGCTGAACACATAATAAGATATTCTGAACAATGTCGGTAACCAAACAGTTGATGGACCCCACTGACTTCCATATTTTTTTTTTTCCTTATTATGGAAGTCAGTGGGGTCCATCAACTGTTTGGTTACCGACATTCTTCAGAATATCTTCTTTTGTGTTCAGCAGAAGAAAGAAATTCATACAGGTTTGGAACAACTTTAGGGTGAGTAAATGATGACAGAATTTTTGGGTGAACTATCCCTTTAAGGTAAAAGAGTTTGATACATATAAAAATACATGTTTACATAGAAAACAATGGAAAAGCAGGAATGCTTTGCAGTCATGTAAAATGGATAATGTACAGTCATCTGATCACTATTGCAAAATAAACCCCTTCAGAGTGATACAAGATCGTATCCTGCTCACCCTTTTGACATTTATTTTGCAGTAATGATCAGCTAAATGTACGTTCTTTCTTAATGCATAACATGATGCTGCTTGCCCTCATGGATCAAGCTCTTTTGCGTAATCCTGGAATTACTCAATGAAAACTGCATTCTGACATGGTAGCGTCTCTGAGTGAGTTAGTAAATGTCTGCGGTGATGGAGGATTATTACATAATCAGGTACTCAAGTCCTGCTCAGAGAACAACATGCCCTCTCATAGTTATCCATAACTCAGTCATCAATCAAACTTTTGAGCATGATCTCTAAACCCTTAAATATGTTGTAAATAACAATTTGTCTATTCTACTGTCTATTTAAATGGTTAGTTCACCCAAAAATTAAAATTATTTCATTTATTACTCACCCTCATGTCTTTCCACACCCGTAAGACCTTCGGTCATCTTCAGAACACAAATTAAGATATTTTTGAGGAAATCCAATGGCTCAGTGAGGCCTCTATTGCCAGAAAGATAATTAACACTTTCAGATGCCCAGAAAGGTAAAAAAAAAAAAGTCACATGATTTCAGTAAACAAGGCTTCGTTACGCAATAAGTGTTTCGAAATTTCTTTAGTTCACGTGACTTTGGCAGTTTGATACGCGATCCGAACCACTGATTCGAAACGAAAGATTCGTAAAGCTTCGAAGCTTCCTGAGGCGGTGTTTTGAAATTGCCCATCACTAGATATTGTTGAAAAGTTATTTTGTTTTGTTTTTTGGCGCACAAAAAGTATTCTCGTCGCTTTATAATATTAAGGTTGAACCACTGTAGTCACATGAACTGATTTAAATATGTCTTTAGTAGCTTTCTGGGCATTGAAAGTGTTAATTATCTTGCTGTCAATGGAGGCCTCACTGAGCCATCGGATTTCATAAAAAATATCTTAATTTGTGTTCTGAAGATGAACGAAGGTCATACGGGTGTGGAACGACATGAGGGTGAGTAATTAATGACAGAATTTTCATTTTTGATAGTAGATGCCATATGTCTGTCTATCTATCTATCTATCTATCTATCTATCTATCTATCTATCTATCTATCTATCTATCTATCTATCTATCTATCTATCTATCTATCTATCTGTCTGCTTGTCCATCCATCCATCCATCCATCCATCCATCCTTGATGCAAGCATGCACAAAGACTCACCATCCACTATGTTAAGAATCAGAGCGAGCACAGGTCCACTGGATGGAGCATCAGGAACATTAATGGTGTACTCCCCCATATTTAACTTTAAAGGGGTCTCATTTAACACTGGCTTATATTCCCTTAGGTCCTCAAGTGTTATAATTCCTCCTGTAGTGACAGATTGATTGGCATATCTTTTATTAAAATTAGGTCAGATGACCTTTAAGGCATGATAAATAGAGTTAAACAAAGAAGTGACCTGCAGCCTGGATGTCATCCACTATATTCTGGGCCATAGATCCGTTGTAAAAAACATCCGGCCCTTCTTCAGCTATCTTCTTATAGGTGTCAGCAAGTTTGAGATATCTAATAATATCATTTTCCTTCAGGAGGTTTTTGTTTGAGTCACAAAACACTTCACTGGAACAATGAGAGAAGACAAGATCAATTTGATTTAATTAAAACTATCAGTAGAGGCAGTATTTAGAGTGTGGTGAGTTTGGAATTAGTAATGTATAACGCAGTATAATGCAATCACAAATTACACAACGGTAGACCTTGGTACACTTTGTCCTTAACACTGAGTCATTTTCAGTTATGATAAGTGGATTTTCTCACAGATTGCCCTGTTTCTGTATAGTGAAATCTAGATAAATCCTTACCACAACGTCACGTCACTCAGAATTGACTCTTTGTTTTTTGCAATGGCATTGGCCAAGGCCCTGCCAATTGGAAAACCATTGCGTGCCAATTCTATACTGGGCTGAAACAGTTCCCTCCATGGCAGTCTCCCATGTCTTTTGTGTGCCATCTCGTAACCACGGATTTCTCCTGGTATGGCGATGGACAACCCTCCTGTCATTCAAACAAGACACACAGTGTTTTCATCAGTCAAGGGCCAAAACTGCAATAAGCTCAATGACATGATGCTCATTTTCTGTCCTATCTGTTCATTTATTCAAAAATACTTTAATCCAATTAATGCAATTCAAAAAGAATCTTTAAAAGAACAGAATTCTTGAAAGAAATTAATATTTTATTCAGAAAGGATTCGATAGATTGATCAAAATTGACAGTAAAGACATTTTACAGCCTTGATGAGTATGAGACCTTTTTCCTAAACTTTTTATCCATATTGTAGTTTGGCATAAATTTGTGTTATGTCTTAGAAAAATAATAAAGTATTTTGAAAAAAAAAAAAGCTTTAGTGCTTTTTAATATTTGAAAAACTTTCATCCACCAAATCAATGTCATATGATGTGACCAAAATACAGAAAAAAAAAAGAAGGAAATCTATACCTTACTGACTGTGTCAAGGTCAATAGGCCTCTTAAAATATCAGATAATTTGGCCTATAGGACAGGGTAAAGCTAGTTCACAGGCAGATTTACTCTGCTGTTCATTATAATCAGTGGTGGGGGTTGTGCATTAAAAGTTATGCGAGTTATGTAATCAGATTACTTTTTTCCAAGTAACTAGTAAAATAACACATTAAAGGATTAGTTCACTTTCAAATGAAAATTAGCCCAAGCTTTACTCACCCTCAAGCCATCCTAGGTGTATATGACTTTCTTCTTTCTGATGAACACAATCGGAGATATTTTAATAAATATCCTGACGCATCCGAGCTTTATAATGGCAGTGAGCGATACCAGCGAGTATGAGTCGAAGAAAGTGCTTCCATCCACATCCATCCATCATAAACGTGCACTCCACATGGCTCCGGGGGGTTAATAAAGGCCTTCTGAAGTGAAGCGACGCGTTTGTGTAAAAAAAATATCTATATTTAACAAGTTGAAGTAAAATGAAGTAAAATATCTAATTTCCACCGGACCACCTTCCATATTCAATGTATGAAAAAGTGTAAATCTCTTGCAGTTCAAAAAGCTTACGATACGTCCTATGCTTTCCCTATTCAACTTACGAAAAAAGTGTAACTGACGCGACGCCAGTTTACACTTTCTTCGTAAGTTGAATACGCAAGGTGTTCTGGCGGAAATTAGATATTTTACTTCATAACTTGTTAAATTTAGATTTTTTTTTACACAAACGCATCACTTCAGAAGGCCTTTATTAATCCCCCCGGAGCCGTGTGAAGAATACTTATGATCGATGGATGTGGATGGAAGCACTTTCTTCAGCTCATACTCATGAACCCTGTTCAATGCCATTATAAAGCATCATAAAGGACATTTATTCAAATATCTCGGATTGTGTATATCAGAAAAAAGAAAGTCATATACACCTAGGATGGCTTGAGGGTGAGTAAAGCTTGGGCTAATTTTCAATTGCTTGTTCTCCTGCTTCATTTCACTTTTGGTGTGAAAGTGCCTTTACAATTGCCAAAAATAGAACCAAACCAATTCCAGGTGAGAAAAAGTAACGCAAAAGTAACACAATGCATTACTTTCCATAAAAAGTAACTAAGTAATGCAATTAGTCACTTTTTTAGTGAGTAACACATTACTTTTAAAAGTAGCTTTGCCCAACACTGATTATAATACAGAATGGAGGCTGGACTTGGTGATACATTATGGTGATTTGAATGGTAATGTACCTTTCCGTGACAGCTGGGTGTTATTGCCAAACATGTCCTGTGAAGCGTTCATTGGGGCAGTTTCTCTGGCATCAATTGTCTCCACCTTTCCTGTAGACAAAAACATGGAATTGATTTATTTCATTGCCAAGACTGTGTCATTTTGAGTGTTGTTTCTCAAGAGTCAAGACTATAAATTACTAAAAACTTAAGGCTTGTGTGTCACCATCAATTGTTGTTTATTCTGGTTAGCTTCACCTAATGAGGTAGTGGTTATTCACGTCATTTGCTGATGTTTACTCCCAAGTAAGAGTGACGCAAGATTTGTGGTCACTATGATGCTGTGTCAATCCTGTGCCCTTTTGCTAGGCACTTGACCTCGGGTTGCTCTAGGGGCATGCCACTTCAATGAATGTACTGTAATTCACTTTGCATGACAAGTATCGGCTAAATGGCAAATAACCTCTGCGTCATATTCAACTCCTAAAGCAATGTCCATCAGTACCAGGCTTACTAGAAAAGAATGTCAATTTTGTGGAATCCATGCACACTGTAAAAATTATTTTTCAAAGTTGTAAATAAAACAAAGATTATTGGAGTATGTTTTACATTTAAAACAACTCAAAGGTCATGGGCTCGATCCCTAAAAGAATCTGCTGAAGGCATAAATATCAGTGTTTTACCTGTCAATGCATTGTATATGGTGAAATACAGGCCCCCTCCAATGCCCATGCTGTGTGAGTTAAACAGCCCGATACACAACAGAGCAGCAATAGAAGCATCAACCGCTGATCCATTGCGCTTTAAGATGTCCCTGCAAACATAAAGAAAGCAGGGTGTGTACGTGATGTTCAATGACATGCAAGCAAACCTCTGGCTCTGGATCTTTGGACTCTTACCTCCCAATCTCAGAGCACTTCCCGGCATCTGCTGCTACAGCTGCTTTTGAGTAGAAATGGTCCGAAGATACAGTGAGTCTCTTATTTCCGATCCCCAAATACACACCCATGAAAAAACCCACTGCAGCCACAAGCAGGACCACCAGCCCAGCAACAAGAGACTTCTTGACCATTTTCCTGAATAGATACAGAATGTGAATCAAGGAATTCTGAGATAGACACATTTGATGGTGTAATTGATGACATTTATGAGATAATCAGTCATTATACACAATACAAATATCTTTATTTTGTAGACTGACATGTGCTTATCACCACCACTTCATTATTCTCAGTTGATCAGTGAACTGTATTCATAGAAACAATGAGTTTCAATATGCAGCAGTATATAGGCGTGCAAATTATTGTGATCATAGTGAACATTTCCCCCCCAAAATAAGCATACAAGTTACATCACCTTTTCAACATTTGCTGTTCATGAATGAAAGCACGGGTGTAAACCTTTGGTAATGTTTTAGGAGAAACGGATTACAATGAAATGTCACCCTGCTCAAGGGATCTGTTGAATAAACCCTTTACAGTTACACATTCACCATCATCATCATCAACAACAATTTTTACAGCTGTTCTGTATGCTTAATAAAAAGGCTCATAATTCATAATGGCACTCCATAAATTGTACTGTAATGAGCCCAACATGTGTTGAGTCCAGAGAGTACATCCTTGTGTAAATCCAAGCCATACAACAGTCTCACAATATACAATCCCTGAGTTGTGGAAGCCGACAACATTTTAAAAACCATTCACAATTCAATGAGACAGACAGACGCATAGATAGATAGATAGATAGATAGATAGATAGATAGATAGATAGATAGATAGATAGATAGATAGATAGATAGATAGATAGATAGATAGATAGATAGATAACACAAACAGACAGACATACCTCACAGATGATTTAGTCTGGTGAACCATAATCCAGAGACTGAATCCTTGTTCTTGTATAAGTAGATGTATCAAGACAAGAGTGAATAGGACTAGGGACAGATATAATCTGTGCTAATTAAAATTTAACTCCAGAGGTTATAAATCAACTTTACATGGTGATTGGCTAAGACAGGATTATTTTTCAAAAAGTCATGATGGTAAAGACAGGTATTACTCATCTGAAACCTCACCCTGTTTTTAAAAAGCTTAGGAGCTTCAGCTACTGAAAACTACTGCAATGTTGTGATGACAATGTATTTACTCCACCCTTAATCTTAAAAAAACCACACAAAAAAAAACCACAGTGGGGTCCAAAAGTCTGAAACCAGATTGAATAAAAAAGATTCATGTAAAACTGTTAAAATGCCCAGACATTTTCTAGGACTAAAAATTGTAAAACACAAGAATGTTGCTACAAAAAAATAAATAAAAACTATTAAAGAGTTGGCAGTACTTCTAGGTCACTAATCAAAGAAGTAAATATGTGACATTGGCCGTGTAAATTCCCCTGTACAAAAGGTCATGTTCTTTCTTGCACTGAAGAACAAGACGCTTTTTTGATCATTCTGAAATCATGACAGATAACATGGACCAAACTGTTTTGAACAAGCTGTCCGTGACAGCTTCAGAACAGGCTTCATTACAGCAAAACATCTCGTACCACGTTCTTAGACACTGTGAAATTTATTTTAATACAGCTATTCATGTGCCGTTATCTAAGTAATTCAACACGTTCACTCAATTTTTTATGCTGATAATATAGTTTGTAATAAAAATGGTCTATTAAATTAGAAAAGAATACACAGAAGCATTTTCACTGGTCGTCTCAGACATCATTATTGAAGCTTATTTATGTGAGTCAGCATTTCCTGTTACGTAAGATTTCAAAGAAACGTCTCTGATGCAGTATGTTGGTGTTGACTTGCAGCTAAATGAGTGACTACACATGAGGGATTCTTGACTTTGAAAATGTCATTTTTTATGTTTGTAATGCTTCCAGGAACTTTATTCAGGAGGAATTGCTCCATTTAGGAATGCTAAAGATCATTTCAGGCCTTTGGCACTTTATACCAATGACAGAAAATTCTATGACCTTGTAACTGGCGTCAAAGAGCACAGTTACGTATAATGCCACTGTAAAAACAGTCAGTCAGCACTTTTCAGTGTAGGACAAGATACTCGAAGCATCGTTAGACCTGTTCAAGAGACCTTTTGTCCCAAAATCCTCAATTCACTAAGTGCTTGTCAGCAGGGACTGCAATTTGTCAGAGTTTGTCTTCAGCTTCTCCTATTACGTGTTGCACACTGTTGATTTATTAATATGCTTTGTCACTCAGCAGTCCTTTCACGCTATGAAACTTCAATTAATTGAAAAAATAGATAAAGAGTCTGTGCATGAGAGTCAACAGCTTCAGGGAGAAAGAGAAAGTGAACTACTCAGCTACTAGGAATTCACAGAATTGATTTGGAAGTAAGTTTGACAGACATATCATGACATTATTTGATTAATTAATCCCGTTAATGCTGATGTCAAACAATCATTCAAGTCAGTTTGAAACAATTTAAACAACTGCTAACTACTGCATTTCAGCCCTTTTTGAATTAATAAATTATATCTGCTGTTAACGCCCTTTTAAAAATGCTTATAATCTCTCTTTCATTTTGATATATGTACATTCTTGTTTTAGTTATTTAAGGGGAGCGGTGACTTGGACAGCCTGATGTTTTGGAAATGAACAGTCAATAAGCCACTTAGATTGGCCATAATATGAAATCATAACTCTGAATTTCACTAACATCACAGCATATCAGAGCTATGGTCATATATGAAGTAGTTAATTTATGAATATATATGAATTTCATTAAGTAACAGTACAACAGCAACATTAATTTTTAAAGCAACAATAGAGCCAAATAACTGATTTTATTTTGAGATATATATATACTTACACACATATATACAGACGTGGACAAAATTGTTGGTACCCTTGGTGAATATGAACAAAAAAGCCAGGGAAAATAAATGTGCATTGTTAATCCTTTAGATCTTTTATTTCAAAAATTCACAAAAATCTAACATTTTCATTGAAGTATAAGAATTTAAAATGGGGGGTAAATTTCATTATGAAATAAATGTTTTTCTATCATACACATTGGACACAATTAATGGTACCCTTAGAAATTCTTATGAGTAAAATATCTCTGAGTCTGAAGTATATTCCCATCCATATTTACATTTTTAGCACACCAGTGTGACTAGGAGCATGAAATTGTCCAGCCATGACTTTCTGTTCCACAGGAGTAAACATGAGGAAACACAAAGGCCAAATTCCCTTAATCATTCATCACAATGAGTAAAACCAAAGAATATAGTTCTGATGTGCAGCAAAAGATTGTTGAGTTTCACAAAATGGAAAGTGGCTGTAAGAAAATAGCTAAAGCATTGAAAATCCCCATTTCCATCATCAGGGCAATAATTAAGAAGTTCCAATCACCTAAAGATGTTACAAATCTGCCTGGAAGAGGACGTGTGTCTAAATCATCCTAATGCATGGTGAGGAGGAAAGTTTGAGCGGCCAAAGACTCTCCAAGGATCACAGCTGGAGAATTGCGGAGATTAGTTGAGTCTTGAGTCTCAGAAAGCATAAAAAAATTATTAAACATCACCTACATCCCCACAAGTTGTTCGGGAGGGTTTCAAGAAAAACCCTCTGCTCTCATCCAGAAACAATCTCCAGCATATTCAGTTGTCAGACAAGACTGGAACTTCAAACGGGACTGGCTTCTATGGTCAGATGAAACTAAAAAACTAGCTTTTTAGCAGCAAACCCACCAGATGGGTTTGGTGCAAACATGGATAAAAAGTACCCCATGCACATGGTTAAATATACTGCTGGATCTTTAATGTTGTGGGCCTATTTTTCTGCTGGAGGTCCTGGACATCTTGTTCAGATACATGGCATCATGGATTCTACCAAATACCAACAGATAAATCAAAACCTGACCGCTTCTGCTAGAAATCCAATAATGGGCAGTGGTTGAATCTTCCATCAGGACAATGATCCAGAACAAACACCAAAATCAACACCAAATTGTGTCACTGAGCACAAACTGAAACTTCTGCCATGGCCATCCCAGTCACCTGACCTGAACCCTAAAAAAAATTAGTGGAGTGAACTGAAGAGAAGCAGCACCAACATGGAGCTGGGAATCTGAAAGATCTGTAGAGATTCCGCATGAAGGAATGGTCTCTGATCTCTTGTCAGGTGTTCTCCAAACTCATCAGGCATTATAGAAGAAGACTCAGAGCTGTTATCTTGGCAAAAGGAGGTTGCAAAAAGTATTGAATAAAAGGGTGTCAATAATTGTGGCCAACGTGTTTTGGAGAAAAACATTTATTTCATAATGAGATTTACCCCCCATTTTAAATTCTTATACTTCAACTATATACTTTAGAATTTTGTGAATAAAAAAAAAAACTAAAGGATTAACGATGCAAATTTATTTTCACAGTTTTTTTTTTGTTCATATTTATCAAGGGTATCAATACATATATATATATACACACTCACACACACACACATACAGTTTATATATATATATATATATATATATACACACATATATACACACACACACACACATTTGATACCACCATACTACAACAATAAAATATGCACTATCTTAGGTTTTTGAAAACCAGTCCCCAGTAGAAACCCATTTTCTGTGTGTCCATTTTTTTCAGCAGATATTTTGAAAAAAGGCTGCAAATCAGACGGGACATCAGTAAGGTCTGTTGCTAAGGTCTATTCCATCTGTCATGTCACTTTGGACAAAAAATGAAAAGCTTTGCAGCAGCTGAATAAGAAAGGCTTAAGCGAGCGTCTAGGCCACATTATCAGCTATATGTTCAGTGAGACAAAATATGTCATGTACATTCAATGCCAGCAGAAGACCTGTGATGTGGATTAACTCTTCATGAAGGTGTTAAAAATTTTCCTTTAACATTTTAACATTTGTTACACATATTTAGGTTAGAGAGCATATCAGGAGAACAATCAGCACCATACCCTAGCTTGGCACTTCATGTGTTGATAGATTGTATTGCTATCTATCTCTACATCTTAAAATATTAAAATATCCCTTAAAATAAAACTGCCAGTTACTTAAATAGGATCATTGTTTGGTCAAGTGGGCTTCGACTCTGCCCTTTTTGCGTGAAAAATCTGTTTGTACGTACATACCCATGGTAGCAGTTGCACATCTTAGTAGTGACTGGCGCTTTTGAAACCCTTCTTCATGAAGCTTCGAAAAATGTACGAATCTTTTGTTTTCAATCAGTGGATCGGACCTTATCAAACTCGCCAAGTCACGTGATTTCAGCAAACGAGGCTTCGTAATTTCCTACAAACCACAATAATAAAAGACCTACAGAATCGTCATATTTATTTATATTTAATTATTTGTAGTAGATAACATTTAATAGATTACACTTGCTTGAAATTTTTTTGCAATTGGTTATGTTTGAGGTGAGTTTTCATTGTGTTACACCCTTTTGATGTAGTTCCAAGCGTAGGTTCGGGAAGAGCCTAAACATTCAGTCCTGTCAATCATCATTACGAGCTTATATAAGCAGCAGTCACTGCGTCATCCCAGTGCAATTCTTCCAGCATTCCTCCTCCTCCCCATCTCCTCCTCTATTTCTCTTATTCTCCCTCTATGCAGTACTGTTATAGACAGGGGCGTTTCCTCCGAGGAGGCAAGGGAGGCAGTGCCTCCTCAAAAGAAATAGGATGAGAAAATAATCCATATTACATATAAAATAACACAAATTTACAAATTATGACATTAAAAAGAGCGCAAGTCACTCGTATTTCTTAAGGAACACTGCCCAACAGCGACACCCGCAGGTAAAGTTACAGCAGGAGTCATGCCTCCCTTTGCTCTCATAGAAAACCATAGAAAACCATTAGACCCCCAGCGTGCGGTGGGTTTTGTGGGGGGTAATTGAGAATGAATGGGGGAAAGTCACGTGAGAGGAGGCAATGTCTCCATCACGCTATGATTTAATGTAATTGGTTATGATTGGATGTGATTGGTTTGTGCGATAAATCCCGCCTCTTGTTTAAGTGCACGTTCCGCGCGTCAGTTTGAATGAACAAATGATGGCGTCAATGGGAAGACTAATTGAAAAGTAAGTAAACAAATCACCCAGTTAGATATCACCGCTTTATGTCACGTCAAAATCAAACTTGAAATGGACTGAAAACATGATGACTGCGGGGGTTTTTAGTGCAATCAGCTTGGTGAAATTAAAAATACATCTTCGTGTCTGTAACAGACGGTGTTTACGGAGCATGACTGATGATCCAAAATAGCCTAAGTTGACTATTAAAAAGAAAAACATAAATACACAAATAAAATATATTGTTTAAATTATTATTGCCTTTAGTTATTATTTTGGAATGAATGTAGAAATGCTTAAAACACTAACTTGATGAGATTGACTTGGTTTTGATACATAGAATATTTATTACATTGTTAATGTAAAATTACAAAATAGAATTGTATTTGGTTTCTTTTTTGATGTAATGTCAAGTAATGTTCATTTAACAAGGAAGATGTGTCAACGTTAAGAGTAATGAACATGAATTTACATTGATTCATAAATAAATAAAAAATGTGCCTCCTCATTTCAGAACACCACTGCATGCCACTGGTTATAGGGGGGTTTAACTCGGAGCTCGAGCCGAGCCTCGGGTTCGAGCCTCCTTCGAGGACAGCAAGCCAAGTTCGTTTTACCATTAACCATTCAGACTGAATGGGCAGGCGAACTTGTGAAACCAACAGGTGCTGCCAGCCTCTGGTGTTTCGAGTGCTTCGCAAACAGTGAATCATTGGTTCATTTTAGTTTCAAAAAGCTTTGTTTTTCCCATCACTACTTATCAGAGCGAATGTCAATAACGACGTGAAAAAAAATTAATAATAAAAAATAATGAAACATAGTTAATATATAAAGCGTCTCTGGTGTTTCCATGGTTTCTACAAAATAAAACTGGAAATCGAGGGTAACTTGTCATTGATAGGTGACGCACAGACACGGTCCGTGTGCTATGTAAAAAAATGACTTATTTCTCTGGATTTAAACATTCTTGGAATTTGGAAACATCTGGGATAATGTAAGTACACAAGTCAACAAAATATAACCCTGTTGGCTTTTTGATATTTGAATCAAAAAATCTTACATATTGTGCCTTTAACAAATCTGAGAACAGTGTGAGAATGAAACTCTATTCTGAAATTCTATAAGAAATCCCTGAATTGTCTTTTTTAACCGAAGAAAAAACCAAAAGACTTTCTCAAAAGTCTTAATTCACTTTTTGTTGCAGTTTCTGTCTAGAACTGAGATTCCAATTTCTTTCATGTTGGATTATTCAGTGTCAGTTTATGAAATTAATTCACTATCAGTTTAAAAAAAAACTCAATTAAAATTCGATTAAAATGTTTTGATTTCCCCTCACCACCACATATCTTTCGTTCTTGGCATGTGGGGCACATACACGAACCACCGCTAGCCAATGGCAGGACAGACCTCCGTAATGATCCACGCGTGGTGCTGGAGAGCATCACCACCATCCACTGAATACCAACTAGAGCATCAGGCGGACGTGTCCTACTGACAACAAACACAAATACAAGGACGTGAGAGCTGGGATAAAGAACAAAACACTGACAGTTCCGCAGCTAAAACTACTACTTGTGTCGTAGGACGAACTGCACAAAGGACACTGACTGTAAGCAGAACGAGTACGTGCTACCCAAGTTCGGACCGATGTGGAGACCGCTGGGCGTTATCGTCCGGGCTGCCATGGTTACGCTGTAAGAGGTAAAAGGTAAAAGGGTCGTATTTAGTGTAACATTGTGTTTTTAACGTAACTGCAATCATGGGCTCTAGGCTCAGCCGACAAAACAGTCTCGACAACGAGAATTTTTCAAGGAGGCGACGGAAGCATCTAGACAGTACGGGAGAGAGCGATCGGAGCGGAGACTTCTTGTTTACATCCCTGATGCTCAGGACGGATAAGCTGCCGGGGGTGCTGAGGAGAGCCAACCACAGCCCGTATGTCAGACGAGTCGCCTGGATCCGAGAGATTCAGAAGCTTCTGCGGGAGAGAAAGATAGAAGAGGCGACGGACGTGCTCAAACTGTTGAGGAAGGTGAGGGCAAATGTCACGCATTGCTTAATAAACATGTACATCTGTCACAGGCAGCTGTAAAACATGCATGAGTTTGGCTCTCTCTCTCTGCTTGACTGGCATTGCATGTGTAGATCATGTAGTTGCAGACAATGACACAAATATTTCACAATTGCATCAGTTGTCTGAACACACACAAAGACATCTTAAAATGAAATTCCTGCAGAGATCGCTTGAATACCTCTTCTATGGTAAACTTGTTTTCATTTTCTAAGTTAAAAGTCATTTTGATATTTTGTGGGGCTTAAAGTAAACAATGTCAAGTTGGCGTAGCTCGCTGGAGATGGCTGAAATTCTTGAAAAAAGAAATGTTGATGTGATTAGTTTGGTATTATTTATAATAGTCTAATTCAAATATTATTTCTTAAAAATTATATTACATAATTATACATATTATAAAGTAAAATAAGCATTTATTAATTTAAAAGCAAAACTCAAAATGATTAATATTTGAGAAACTTATGTCTTCCAAATCAGTCAGTGTGGCGTAACCAACATGCAGGAAGCCATTTTAGGAAAAGTGCACTTTAAATACCAGGGTGATGCACTTATTTAACCGAAAAAATTAAGTGTGGAATGTTGGTCACTTCATGCACTCCAGTTGCAGCTTTAATTGTTGTATGACAAAATAAACTTATAAAATGTATACATTACACGGGGAGTACATAGTGCATAAGTACATAGTGTATAAGGTCATAGACATAGTGTATAGTGCATCATTTGGGACGCAACTAATGAAGACCCATTTAGATTCTCTTGACTCTGTCAAGGTCAGTAATTTTTTATTTTTTTTTAATTATGACACATTTATGTCACTTCTGCAGCCAATGAGCTTGTTGCTCACACATTTAAATGGCTGGTTACATTCACTATAGCAGATTGCAGTGTTTTTTTTCAGAGTTCCTCTAAAACCCTCCACCTTCCCCAGCTCCACCTGTATAGATCTGTTATGGATTATTGATATGCTATTTGTGCAGCAGCACTATGTCTTACTCGCAGCAGCGTATCGGTGTATGTATTGGCAGTAGCAAGTTCCTGTACTTGCTCTGCAGCAGCAGCAATAATCTACAGCAGCAGCAATTCAGCAGCAGCATAGCAGATCTATTCCGCCAAGACCAAATACATTAAAGGCTTAGTTCACCCAAAAATGAAAATTCTGTCATTTATTACTCACCCTCATGTCGTTCCACACCCGTAAGACCTTTGTTCATCTTCGGAATGCAAATTAAGATATTTTTGTTGAAATCCGATGGCTCTGTGAGGCCTGCATAGGGAGCAATGACATTTCCTCTCTCAAGATCCATTAATGTACTAAAAACATATTTAAATCAGTTCATGTGAGTACAGTGGTTCAATATTAATATTATAAAGCAAAGAGAATATTTTTGGTGCACCAAAAAAAAAAAAAAACGACTCATATAGGGATTGCCGATTTCAAAACACTGCTTCAGGAAGCTTTGGAGCATTATGAATCAGCATGTCGAATCAGCGGTTCGGAGCATCAAAGTCACGTGATTTCAGCAGTTTGACACGCGATCCGAATCATGATTCAACACAAAAGATTCATAACGCTCCGAAGCTTCCTGAAGCAGTGTTTTGAAATCGGCCATCACTAAATAAGTCGTCTTTTTGTTTTTTTTGGCGCACCAAAATATTCTCGTCGCCTTATAATATTAATATTGAACCACTGTACTCACATCAATTGATTTAAATATGTTTTTAGTACATTAATGGATCTTGAGAGAGGAAATGTCATTGCTGGCTATGGAGGCCTCTCTGAGCCATCGGATTTCAACAAAAATATCTTAATTTGTGTTCCGAAGATTAACAAAGGATTTACGGGAACGGCATGAGGGTGAGTAATAAATGACATTATTTTCATTTTTGGGTGAACTAACCCTTTAACCCTTTTTGTCATTTGTCATATCCATTACCATGGTAAAAATCTTCTGAGAGTTGTCATGATTGAAATATATATATATACATATATATATTAAATAAACAGAGAGTAATAATAAGTAAAAAATAATAATATGTTATGTGCATTTAACTTTTAACTTTTTACCTGATGGTTATACCACTTGACAATTTTGTCTTGACCTTATTTTTTGAGTAAAAAGTGCTATGAAATTTTTTTTTCAAACATATGGAACTACCATGAATACAACCATTATATTACTAAAAACATGCATCATGTGTTTTAAACTACATTTCTCATTTTCATAATCTCAGACATCCTTATGGGTCGTTGACCCGTATAATGTATCCAGGAAGGTGAAATGCTGTTTGGCATTTCAACTTCAGACACCCACCGTGCAGCTCACTCTGTAGAGCTGCAGTGAGTCACCTTGCAAGAAATAATTTCCCTGGATTTGTTGCTGCTATTATTTGTTGTCGGGACTCTGCACAAACACCTAATACAAATGCCTGGATGCTTCTATGGTACATTTGTTCTGTCAGTGTGACCCATATGCTCAAATTCAACACAGAGTGTCAGCAGAGCAGCAGAGTGAGAGCTAACCAGTGATGACAGGGGAGTGCAAGAGATCAGGAGGTCACTTAAGTGTGGCATGTGCATGTGTAAGAATACGTCAAAAGCTACTGTTTGTAAAAGGCAATAAAGTAAATAAACAATGCAGTATGTTATATGATATTTAAGGCATGCCTAGATGCTGAATAGATTAAAATTTAAATAGATTAATGTAGTGTTCAATTGTATTCAATTGCAAAAATCACTGTTTTCAAACAGGTTTCTTGAACACTCCCATCATCAACCATTGGTCAGACAAACAGATAGTCTGACCTCATTGGTTGCTGTGTTGGTTGCTATAGTTACTGCGTTTTGCCTTTGCAGGGCAGTATTGCTGTCTCTGCATATTAAGCTGGGACAGGAAAGGTGCAGTAAGCGATTTCTGAGAAACACTGTTGAAAGTGGATTGGACCGAGCGCCACAACACACTTGTAGCCAATCAGCAGTAGGGGGCGTTTACACTCATGATGGGGGAGGAGAAAGAGTGAACAAGAGAGAGATTTGAAGAAAGACTGTAGAAAGAGAGATGGCTGGGAGACATTACAAAAGAGAAAAGGTCAGAGGAATATCACTTGAAAAAGAACTGTTATGATCAGGTAAGAGCTTTAAAGCATTAACATTAGAAAAGCTTTCCAGCGGTGGAGAGACCTAAGCAGGAAGAGCTTAAAACGGACGCCAAATTCGTGTTGTTTCTGCTCCATACGCGAGTAACATTGGTTTTGTTATATTTCACAGAATCAAGATATGCTGTTGTTGTAATGTTAGCAATAGGACTGTTGAGTGTCAATGGCTATTTTTCCAGTGGTGTAAAGTAACAAAGTAATAATACTTCGTTACAGTACTTAAGTATTTTTTGGGAGAATCTGTACTTTACTTGAGTTTTTATATTTCTGTCAACTTTTACTTTTACTCCACTACATTTCCTAAATAAAATGTATACTTTTACTCCGATACATTTTCGCAAAGCATTTTGATTACTTACTACAAAATAAAGTCGGAAGAACACAGACTGCAAGCAAGCATGTGCAAACAAGTGCTCGCACAACCGCGGTTGATTTCATTTTCCGGGTTGCGTCCATTGCTGTAGCGGCTGAGAAGAGTGCGCTGTCATTATACAGTACAAGAGCGGCCTCTAGAGGTGAAATAAAAATTATCACTGATTGCCTCGGAGAATTTGTTTTGACTCGTGACGTGAGACTGCGCACTGCATAGAGCAGGACAGATTCAAAACGGTATGTTATACAGTGTACACTACAGTACATGTTTTCATATCATTATGAAGTAATTAGTTTGTTTACTAGATGCTGCATTAGTGGAGAACAGTAGTATGTTTGCCGTCGAGGCTGAGAGGATCCTAACATTAGTAGTATCTTAAGTGGTTAAAACAATGTGACAAAAACACCAGCTGTTAATAAAATTATTGTTCATTTTTAATTTCAACATTTACATTTTAACATTTTAAAGTTGTCTCTTACATCAGTTATAAAGCACTATGAATTAACATGAACGATCGATGTATAATTGATATATTAGTATTTTTTATATTTAAAAATTACAATAAACATTTAGCCATTTTTTTAATTCAAAGAAACAAAATGTAAGAAAGAGTTAAAACTGAACACAATCTTGGTGCTCAAGCTGTGTATAGAACAATTTTTAATAAAAATGTTTTGCTCCTTTTGTATTTTATATTTACTTGTACTTTTACTTTCAATACTTAAGTACGTTTAATATCAAAAAAATACTTTTCGTACTTAAGTACAAAAAATATCACATACTTTAAAACTTTACTCAAGTAACATTCTAAACAGTGACTTTAACTTCTACCAAAGTCATTTTCTGGTAAGATATCTATACTTTTACTCAAGTATGGTTTTCGAGTACTTTATACACCACTGTATTTTTCCATCCACCTATTTTTATGCACATTTTGGGATATCGCATAAAAAACACTGGATGGAAACACCAAGATGCGCATACATTCTAAAAAACGTATGTGCTCAATTGAGTCATTTTTTGTGCGATATGAAAACATGCGCATAAACTTTGATGGAAACACTTTTACTGAATAAATTCCTTGATGCGCATCAAAAAAGACTGAAAATGCTGTTTTGATCATTCTGTAATGCCTGAGCAAAGTTTGTCGTTAAAGTGGTTTGGTATAATTCCCTACCAAAAGCGCCTTATACAATTGCGTTCACAAACACCAGGCATCTGAATGTAAGATAACATGACAGCGTTTATAGTGTTTCATCTGCGTGCTCTGAGGCACAAGTAATTTATTATATATGAAAATTAATATATACAGTGGTTTCTGCAGCAACTTCCATTTTCTTAGTGATATTTAGTGCCAGTTTATCAGAAAGTGACAATTTTGTTCTCTTCGACTCACTGGATGGAAACAGTGCTTTATTCGCGATATTTCAAATTTGCGCACAAGCTAAATTCGCAACTTTGGATGGAAATACAGCTATTGTTTTTCTGGAGCTGGTGTGCTGCTTTTGACTAACAACGAACTCTTGCTTGTATATGCTAATTTTTTGTCCTTTCTTGTCGTTTGTTCGTCATTTTTCGTGAAGCATTATTTTGCCTTGCTTCAGCTATGATAAAGAGACGTCCACTCTTGCATTGTGTGTTTGTGCATTTTGGGGGCGGAGCAATGAGGGGAGGGGTGTTTTTGTTTGGATTGATTTCAAATATCAACAGTGTTTCTCAGAAATTGCTTACTGCACCTTTAACATAAAAATCGCATTTATTAACTGAAAAAAAAGAAGAAAATCCTAAACATTAAGATTTTTTCATTATTATTTTGCCTGGAGCAAAAAGGAAAGCTAACATTTTTTCTCCTGCTGTGTTAAAAGTGTTATGAGGGCAGAACTTGTCACAGTTTGAGCTCCCATTCCCCTTACAATCTCTTTCTGATATCATATGATTACTGTGTCAAAATATGACATGGAGAGGCAGCCATTCCTCATCTTAATGGAGTTTTAAAGGAGTTCTTAGTTCTTCCATTATTTTCCACCCTAAAGATCCACCCATACAACTCTATAAAAGTTAAACCCAGATCTCTCTCTCTCTTTCTCTCTCTCTCGATGTTCTTGTCTTTGCAGCTGCTCATCTCCTCGTTCCAAATGAACTCAAATGCTGTTGCTTTGCTCATCTAAATTGGCTACTGTTGATTTTCGTCTGTTGTTTTGATTGGAAAGCATCTGCCAAGAATTATAAATGGATCTGTTGCTAGCTGTCTTATCAAAAATATTTTAAATATATGGTCTGAAGAAACAAGAATTTTGAAACAAAAATGCTACGGAACATTTTCTTATGTACAATATGCCATACAAATCAAGGACAGGACGTGCATAGGCCTGTACATATCTAATATCTATTAGTCCCTTGTGTAAATTTAGTATTCACACTGTGCCCTCTATTCTTATGTATTCAGTCTTTTATGTAATTTCCCCCCCCCATTTTCATCCCTTTGTTTTGTTTTTTTAATTCAGTTTTTTTTTTATAGTCCTCTTTTCATTGTCTCCCTCTCTCAGGATGTGCTGTTAATTACATTGAGAATTTAACATCCCAGAGCAGAGAGCGTTTAATCAACACAGAGAGATAGTCCTGGATACCTATGCGGTGACAAGCATGTCACTAGAGACTCACGGTGTGGTCCTCTGTGTGCATTCTCAGTCTTTATTAAGGCTTTCAAGAAACAGAGAATTTCAAATAGGTCTCATGTTTCAGAGCCGCTAACAGGACCTAACACAATTAGAGTGGACTTGGAAGGAACTGATAAAAGAACATAGGATAACCCCCTGAAGAACAACATGTTCAAATGATGATAAATCGCAACGTGTGAATTTAGCATGTGCAGGATGATGATGCATCATTCAATATATTATTAGGGGAAATAAATGGAAACGTTTATAAAACGGCAAAGGCAGAGAGTGCTACTTTGGTGTCTTTACGGAGACAGTGGTGCTCATTGGATGAACTGGAGGTAAACATCAAATTATGATGAAAAGATGAAAATACTCCAAGGCACTCATGCATTTCGGCTACACAACCTTCTTCGGGATACAATATCCTCAAGATACGCATTCTGAAGAAGGTTGTGTAGCCTAAATGTGTAGATCTGTGTATGAGTGCCTTGGAGTATTTTCGTCTTTATAAATTGAAACATTTGCTAATATATTTGTTACAGCAAAAAAAAAGAAAAAAAAAGAAAAATGGGATGTGCAGACCCCCTAGCAAACCATCTGTCATTTACAGAAATACATCAACTGTATATATAGTTAATGAATTAACTAACATGAGCAATACATTTGTTATATTTGTTAATCTTAAATACAGCTGTTCATATTGTTCATGTTAGTTTACAGTGCATTAAATAATGTTAACAAATACAATTCTTGATTTTAATGATGTATTAGTAAATGTTGAAATTAACATCAACACAGATTAATGAATGCTGTAGAAATGGTTCATTATTAGTTAATGTAGTTAACTGTTAACAAATGAACCTTATTGTAAAGTGTTAGTGAATTTGTTGAGATTAGCAGTCTGTTAAAATTATTTAACAAATATAATAAATACAAAAAGGTATTTTAGTATTGTGCAGTTTTTGCCCTTACTACTATTTTTTATTGGTTGTGTATATTTTTTCCTTATTGTGAAAACTGAAAACACTACATTGGAAGTTCCTGTTTCAAACTGACAAAGTCTTCATTTGTCTTTTTTTTTTTTTTTAAATATCACAATAAATATCATACCATGGACTTGATACCAAGGTATTACTGTAACATGCGATTTTTGACATCGTTACATCCTTAGTTTTAACAGTAATTTGCTGCCACCTAGTGGTGTAACAGTGTAATCGATACAGTCGTTATTTGAAGCACTTTCAAAAGGTGATTTATTCTGTTTTGATCGGTAATGTAGACATCAGCGTTTATCTGTAGAATAGACTTTTGTATACTTCTGTGATAATTGAAATATTTGTAACTAAATATTGGTACTGTGTGTTTGAAAAGATTGTTTGTGAAGCTGTTTATATCTAAACATGACAACTCTCTCTAGATCAACGTCAGCAAAACGCAGATTTGAATGTCATGATTTTATTTTTGTCAAAGTTTTAATATATAGCCTACACGGGCGAATCGTTGTCATTTAGGAGTTAGATCATGTGGGTGATGAAATCGAGAACGCGATCTTTTAAAGATTAATCGTGCAGCTTTGTGCACCTCTCTCTCGCTGTCTGCATTGACATATATGAGTAGCGCAAGGGTTTTCAGTGCATTCATTGTTACGCTGTATTCTGCATGCGGTATGGAATTACATTTCTGCCACAATTCCACGCGCGCAAGAGCACGCGTGAACTGAGTTTTGCGGAGAAATGTTCGTCTCGTAAATAAAAAAAAGTATTTTGAGCGAACGAAAATCAATTTTGCATTTAAAAGAAGTTTATTTGGATGTGAGCAAATGTTCTCTTTCGCGTGTGCAACGTTTCACTTGCTTGCTCTCCAGATACCCACACTGAGTGCTCTCAATCGCCGATGGCTCGCGTGCTCAACACAACAGAGCGTTACAATGTGCCACAATTCCAGCCAATCAGAGGTGAGGCTGCTAAATTCTTGACAACCAATCACAAGACTCCCTGCTTTACCGACAGAGGAAGAGGAGAAATACATGGTGGAAGACATTTGTGTAATAGCTTGAACACTATCAAAGTCCCTTTAAGACTATATAAAGTCTTTGACACTACTTATTTTCAAGTTCAAATGTATACCACTCGAAGTAGATTATTTTTTATCAAAAATCCTATCGTATTATTACGTAATGGCATGTCCCAGTGTTTCCTACACCTCAATGGACTATATGCAACGGAGCGTTCTTTAGAACTTCCGCAATAATATAAGCCAGCTCGAAAACTTCCGGTGAAATGTCATTTGCTGGTGTGTTGAGCATCAGTAGTTTAATACTTAGTTTATAATCAGAATATTGTCACTTAAATAGTCAGGCATAGCATTAATTTAGTTATTCAAATGTAAGAAATTATAAAAAAATAAATAAATAAAGACATTGTTCCTCCTCGGCTAAATTCAATTCAACCATCAGTTTTCACACTTTCGTGTGAAAAAAAGCATCAAAAATTTAATATTTTTTGTGCACTTTAGTTAGATTAACTGAATAAAATTTGTTTTTACAAATTTGCTAAAATCATTGATCTTGTGCTGCACTGACTGACAGCTGCTGTGTAGCCTAATTCATTCACAAGAAAAGTTATTGTTTTTCATAAAATTTTGTGAGTACTTAATACTTCATATTGACAAAATGTATTTTTAAACCTAGTTATTTTATAATGTTTAATATTTAGTAAAAAACAAAACAAAGTGAAATATATGCGCAAATAAATGCTACTTTGCCGCCACCTGCTGGTTAAAGTGGTTATTATTGTCTTTTTTATTTTTAAATAAGTTTTCTATCAAATGTTGAATTTTCTACATTTTGAAACGTTTGGTTTTACAATGGGGACAATCTCAGAAGGTTTGTGGTCATCACATTAAAAATAAGAAGTGCTGGAAAAAAAATGTGTGTGTGCGTGTCTGATTACAGACATGTCAGTTTTAAACGGTCCCAATAGCTTTGTCTTTATTGGAAACAATAAAACAATAAAAATTTGGTAAATGTGATAACTGCATTAAAATATGAATACAACATTAAAAAGTCAACCATTGATAACAGTTCACTGGAGATGCCCGAGCTGGCTTTATGAGTAACCGTGAATATAGTCAATTAGCTGGTAAGTCTAACTTCTTACTGAACTGCAGGTTATGTAATTAGTGGAATTTAAAAGTGACTGAGCTGAGGGGTCTCTAATGTTACATGCTTTCAGAAATGAAGATGGACAGACTTTTGCCCTTTTAATTAGTTAATATTGTATTTTAAAATAAAACATATCAAATAAATGCAGAAATGCAATGTAATAACGGTAAAGTAATTATCAAAATACTTCACACTATTTAGGATGGATAGTATGCACATTGGGATGCAGGCTTGTTCTCCCTCACTGCAAAAAAAAAAAAAATCAAATTATGTAGGTAACAATGACATATGCAAATATAACAGTATAAATCTTGGGTGTGTGACCCACAAACTTACTGTTATATTTGCATATGTCATTGTTACCTACATTTTTATTTCATTTATTAATTTATTTATTTTTTATTTTTTGCAGTGAGGGAGACAAGCCTGCATCCCAATGTGCATACTATCCATCCTAAATAGTGTGAAGTATTACTTTACCATTATTACATTGCATTTCTGCATTTATTTGATATGTTTTATTTTTTAATATCCAGAGGCAAGTTTTGTACCTTGCTTACACACTTAACTAATTAAAAGGGCAAAAGTCAGTCATCTAATTACATAAACTGCAGTTCAGTAAGAAGTTACTTACCAGTTAACTGAGGTGTAGGAAACACTGGGACATGCCATTATGTAATAATACGATAGGATTTTTGATAAAAAATAATCTACTTCGGGTGGTATACATTTGAACTTGAAAATAAGTAGTGTCAAAGACTTTATATAGTCTTAAAGGGACTTTGATAGTGTTTAAGCTATTGAACAAATGTCTTCCACCATGTATTTCTCCTCTTCCTCTGTCGTTAAAGCAGGGAGTCTTGTGATTGGTTGTCAAGCCAGCCAATCAGAATTTAGCAGCCTCATCTCTGATTGGCTGGAATTGTGGCACATTGTAACGCTCTGTTGTGTTGAGCACGCGAGCCATCGGCGATTGAGAGCACTCAGTGTGGGTATCAGGAGAGCAAGCAAGTGAAACGTTGCACACGCGAAAGAGAACATCTGCGCACATCCAAATAAACTTCTTTTAAATGCAAAATTGATTTTCGTTCGCTCAAAATACTTTTTTATTTGCGAGGCGAACATTTCTCCGCAAAACTCAGTTCACGCGCGTGCCAAATACCCTTTTGTGCGCTCAAAATATGATCTTACGCGCACGGAATTGTGTCAGAAATGTAATTCCATACATGCGAGGCCAGTAGATGGCAATGTCACTTATTAAATAAACACTACGTGCCTATTGACTGAACACTTAATACGCATGCGTGTGATGTCACTGTTTTCACAAATGTGCGTTTTTATAGTTTACACAGAGGCGATAACGGTATCATTTTCAAAAGTTATCAGGCCCCCAAAACGTCATATAAATGAATGGACAAAACGCATAAAAAGCTTTCCGTTTTAGTTGAAAACAGTGTTGCGTAAATGCCCCCTAAAGTACTAAATCAAATATTATATTCAAGGCTATTATTAGTTTAGTTAATCTATTTTAATAAAATATTTTAAATATAATATTCCATTAATTGTTTTTGAACATGTATTAATTCATTATTTAAATATGCAAAATATACATTAAAATATTTGATTTTGATTGATTTTATGTGATGTAAATTCGGACAGCACTATTATCCAGTTTTGTAAACTGAGAACTGGGGCTCAACCAACTGAAGAGGAGGTGGAACCAAACTTTAAAAGTTCATCTTACTTGGAGAAAAGGTGCAACACTCACTCTTGAG
This sequence comes from Anabarilius grahami, assembly GCA_003731715.1. Classification (NCBI taxonomy): domain Eukaryota; kingdom Metazoa; phylum Chordata; class Actinopteri; order Cypriniformes; family Xenocyprididae; genus Anabarilius; species Anabarilius grahami. The sequence goes on along the minus strand of RJVU01027559.1, from coordinate 5,722,715 downwards.
GAATAAACATGAAGTTTATTAGTTAAAATCAGGTAACTTTTTGGCACTAACTTCAAACCTGTTCAGATGGAATAAATCCCACAAAAGATTATGTTCAGATGTCAACTTCAATGCAATAGTAAATGCACTTAATTCTTATGGTCAAGTGGAAATTGAAGGAGAGGGGGACGTCTTACTCTGGGGGCATTTTGCCCGGTCTTCCTACTACTTATAGAGATGCGTGTTGGTGACAGGACTGCTAGTGATCTCACATTGATGAAAAATTCCTTTGGCATACAGAGATACCAGCTAGCTGGACTGCATCTAAAAAACAAGTTGACAGCCCCAGATCTCGTATGATATAACTTGAGGCAGCTGTCATCTGGTGCTTGGTGTTTTACTCAAGTCTCTTTCTCAAAAGGCTTGTCATAGAGATGTTATTATTAGGATTCTTGGAAGTCACAGTAACAGGAATTATTTTAAAGTCCTAAAAGGTTTTTTTATCATCATGTCCTACTCACAGTCTCCCTAACCTCGCAGGTCAAATTGAGTTGACTTTCACAATAATGTCTTTGTTTGTATTAGTGTGTGTTGTTCATACTAAGATAAACTAGTTTGTTTGAGTTAAGAGACATTATAAGAGTCAAGCATCATTAGACATATAAAAAAAAAAAAATCCATCTTCCCCACTCTCTTCGAGACGTGTGTGTGTGCGCATGAACTACACATCTTGTTATGTCCTTTTTTCATATTCTGCTCACTTGCTGTCTGGATTTCTTAAAACACTATTGACATTTACATTTCTCGGACACAGTTTAACCCTATAAATGCTAGATGTTTATTAGTTTTTACAGACAATGCGTATCTGCTAAGTAATGCGTAAGCTGCTTTGCACCATGGAAACAACATATGTGCTAATTACGAGATACAGGCAAAACAAGTCAAAAATGTAGAATTTAAGGTTTTCACAAAAATGAGTTCATTAAGCCCTCATCTAGTGATCTAAATGCTTCAAATAGCAATTAAACAACTAAAAGTATGTTTATTTGTATACTATATTGCCAGAAGTTTTGGGACAACTGCCTTTACGTGCACATGAACTTTAATGACATCCCATTCTTAATCCGTAGGATTTAATATGGAGTTGGCCCACCCTTTGCAGCTATAACAGCTTCAACTCTTCTAGGTTTAGGAGTGCGTTTATGGGAATTTTTGACCATTCTTCTAGAAGCGCATTTGTGAGGTCAGGCAGTGATGTTGGACGAGAAGGCCTGGCTCGCAGTCTCTGCTCTAATTCATTCCAAAGGTGTTGAGGTCAGGACTCTGTACAGGCCAGTCAAGTTCCTCCACACCAAACTCGCTCATCCATGTCTAAATGGACCTTGCTTTGTGCACTGGTGCGCAGTCATGTTGGAATAGGAAGGGGCCATCCCCAAACTGTTCCCACAAAGTTGTGAGCATGAAATTGTCCAAAATGTCTTGGTATGCTGAAGCATTAAGAGTTCCTTTCACTGGAACTAAGGGGCCAAGCCCAACCCCTGAAAAACAACCCCACACCATAATCCCCCCTCCACCAAACTTTACACTTGGCACAATGCAGTCAGGCAAGTACCGTTCTCCTGGCAACCGCCAAACCCAGACTCGTCCATCGGATTGCCAGACAGAGAAGCGTGATTATAGAGTCCAGTGGCGGCGTGTTTTACACCACTGCATCCGACGCTTTGCATTGCACTTGGTGATGTAAGGCTTGGATGCAGCTGCTCGGCCATGGAAACCCATTCCATGAAGCTCTCTACGCACTGTTCTTGAGCTAATCTTAAGGCCACACGAAGTTTGGAGGTCTGTAGCTATTGACTCTGCAGAAAGTTGTCGACTTCTGCACACAGTGTGCATCAGCATGCGCTGACCCCGCTCTGTGATTTTACGTGGCCTATCACTTCATGGCTGAGCTGCTGTTGTTCCCAATTGCTTCCACTTTGTTATGATACCACTAACAGTTGACCGTGGTATTACTGTCATTACTGCAAATAGGTAATTCTGATACATGCAATGACATGTATGCATTTTTATCTTTATGTACACAATAATACTCTTTTACAATGTAATCCTTCTATTTTTAATGTTTGCTGTGTTTGTGTGCTGCAGCGCATCCCTGTGTGTGTAACAAGCAGAGTGTACGCACGTTGTGCACCCGCCTATAGGCACATATTACTAACGCATCCATTAAATAACAAAAAAAATATTGTGCCATTGACTTTAGACAAGGTTTTTGTTGGTCAATGGCGCAGTCGTTTTCATTTGCCTCAAAATAGCAACACGCCAACAGTGCATCTGAAAACACCTCGTTTTCAGACCAGCATGTCCATGGGTGAACAGATGGGAGTGCATTTGCATTTAAACAACGTGGGCACTGGACGTGAAAATGATAACTGCGTCGGCTGAAACTAGCAAAAAACACTTGCGTTGTGCCTGGCGTCGCATTGCACCGAGTGTATGATAGGGCCCAATATAATTTCGCAGAAATGTCGCCACAGGCACATTTTTCCAATGAGCCTGGGTTGAAAGAAACAAGCTCAAGTATCAAACCAGCACTATCCAATCCAATATTCATTCTGGAAATTCATGCTGGTCTAAGCTGGGCATTCCAGCAGATGAAGTGACCCCTGTACTCTTTTGATATTCAGCACACCATAATAGGGGGAAAAAATGTTTGTTGCCAGATGGATGGAGAAGAGTAGGGAACAGAGAGGTGGGTAAGTGTGGGCGTCTCCATCTCCTTCCCTGCAGCTAAACACATTTAAGCATGCACACTCCAACTGCACTGAGTGCAAAGACCTGTTCCATCTGACTTTGCCAGTCACCATAGATAAAAGCATCTGGTCTCTGAATATTAATAACCCAGTGGAGGCCGTTTCATAATCCCCTCTCTGTTACTGAAAGTCTGCGGCTCTCACTCTGTCTCAGTGAAACACCCCAATCTTCCCATTCTAGAGTTATTCTTGTCTATGTAAATCAAAGTTGCATAATACATGAAAGTTATGTTCTCAACTTTCTCAGCGGGCAGGGTGACTTTTAGGTACAGCTGTCAAACACAAATTTAGATACAGACTAAATATACAAAGATTATAAAAGATGAGGAAGTTTTAAATTAATCAGTAATATTTAATCCACAGTGGTGGATCTTTCAAGTAAAATCAGCCACTGATAGCTTTTTTTTTTTTTAAATAATACATTTCAACTTTAATATATATAAATAGAGATCAGTGTTGTGTGTTAACTCATTTAATGTAGCAAAACGTCATTGCAAAGTCTGATTGGGTTATGTAAATTAATGATGGACTGATCACATACACAATACACCAATCAAATAAATAATTCACATTTTAACCCATATGTTTTTGTAAGCAAAATATTTAGTTAAATTATTCTATTCTTTGTTATCTTTTTGTCTAAGTTAAATATATTTGTGTTTTTTTACTTACATTAGTTAGGGTTAGGGTTAGATTAATTAATTAAATTAATCAATTGTTAAATTAATCAATTCATTTTAATGCTTCATACAAATCAAGATAAATGCTTTAACTGCAGAATTAAACAGTAGCCTATCATTTGAATCATCTGAAAGATATTGGGTCTCATTCACTAACAGTCAGTGGTGGAAAGAGTACTGAAAATTTGTACTCAAGTACAAGTACTTTTACATTGCTGAAATAATACTCAATTACAAGTAAGAGTATTGGTGTCAAAAAAGTACTCAATTAAAAGTACAAATTACTTTTCTCAAAAACCACTCAAAGTACTAAAATTACTAATTACTTTTTGGCCGGCGATATTTAATATATTATCTATTTAATATATATATATAATATAGTATATGGTAGTTAAATAGTAACAATTCTCTATATTGCCAAAAGTTTTGGGACGCCTGTCTTTACGTGCACATGAATTTTAGTGACATCCCATTCTTAATCCGTAGGGTTTAATATGGAGTTGGCCCACCCTTTGCAGCTATAACAGTTTCAACTCTTCTGGGAAGGCTTTCCACAAGGTTTAGGAGTGTGTTTATGGGAATTTTTGACCATTCTTCTAGAAGCGCATTTGTGAGGTCAGGCAGTGATGTTGGTGAGAAGGCCTGGCTCACAGTCTCCACTCTAATTAATCCCAAAGGTGTTCTATCGGGTGGAGGTCAGGACTCTGTCCAGGCCAGTCAAGTTCCTCCGCACCAAACTCACTCATCCATGTCTTTATAGACCTTACTCTACACTGGTGCGCAGTCATTTTGGAATAGGAAGGGGCCATCCCCACAAAGTTGGAAGCATGAAATTGTCCAAAATGTCTTGGTATGCTGAAGCATTAAGAGTTCCCTTCACTGGAACTAAGGGGACAAGCCCAACCCCTGCAAAACAACCCCACACCATAATCTTCCCTCCACCAAACTTTACACTTGGCACAATGCAGTCAGGCAAGTACCGTTCTCCTGGCAACTGCCAAACCCAGACTCGTCCATTGGATTGCCAGACAGAGAAGCGTGATTCCTCACTCCAGAGAACACGTCTCCACTGCTCTAGAGTCCAGTGGCGGCGTGCTTTACACCACTGCATCCGACGCATTGCATTGCACTTTGAAGCTCTCTACGCACTGTTCTTGAGCTAATCTGAAGGCCAGACGAAGTTTGGAGGTCTGTAGCTATTGACTCTGCAGAAAGTTGGCGACTTCTGCGCACTGTGCGCCTCAGCATGCGCTGACGATTTTACGTCAACTGTGATTTTACGTGGCCTACCACTTCATGGCTGAGTTGCTGTTGTTCCCAATTGCTTCCACTTTGTTATAATACCACTAACAGTTGACCGTGGAATATTTAGTAGTGAGGAAATTTCACGAATGGACTTATTGCACAGGTGGCAACCTATCACGGTACCACGCTTGAATTCACTGAGCTCCTGAGAACAACCCATTCTTTCACAAATGTTTGTAGAAGCAGTCTGTATGCCTAGGTGCTTGATTTTATACACCTATGGCCATGGAAGTGTTTGGAACACCTGAATTCAATGATTTGGAGGGGTGTCTCAATACTTTTGGCAATATAGTGTATATATATACATATATAGGTCACACTTTAGTTTAGTGTCCAATTTGCACTATTAACTATGCCTTTTGCTTCAGTAGACTCCTAATTACTCCTTATTAATAGTTAGTAAGGTAGTTGTTAAGTTTAGGTGTTGGGTAGTATTAAGGAATGTAGAATATGGTTATGCAGAATAAGGCATTAATATGTGCTTTATAAGTACTAATAAACAGGCAATATCCTAGAAATATGCAAGTTAATAAGCAAGTGAGATTTGACTCTAAACTAAAGTGTTACCTATATATAGTTTTGTACGTAATTCAGAAGCATTGCATGATGAAACTCCCAGAAAAAGACATCTTGAGTGAGTGACTGATAATATGTGCTCTCTTTGTGTTTTTTCTTTTTCAGGACTTGGGATTAGAGGGTACGTCACTCAATGATATCCTCTATAAGAACGCATCATTCCTTAACCTGGTAGACCCCATATCTCATGAGCTCCTGCTGAGTCTGGCTAGAGACATGCAGTGCCCAAAGAAGGTGAGTCATTCAGTTTCACTTGAGCGTGTAATTTCTTCGCTTTGTTGATTGCTTCTTAGAGTAAATGAAACGAAATGTGTTTGCATATAGTGTACTGATTTACTGCAGCCATCAAATGGAGCTCACAAACAATTTTGTAATCCACACAGGGAGCGTCTAATTTGTGTTTCTTCATGTTTTTATTTAAAACCTAGTCTGCATTGCAAAAGGTTAGTTGAGTCTGTTCAATTAAATCATAAAGACTTGATTCATTCAACTTTCAAGCTCAAGTCTTGATAAACTCAAAACAGATGAGATTAAACAGTCTATTGTTGCCTTTTTAATACTTTGCGTCACAACCATTCCTAAAATGAATAAATTCTCTGAAATATTTTCAGAGTGTTGTCTGAGGCACTGTGTCTGAATTTGCTGATATGCTGAAAGTATGATATGATTGAAGATCAGCAAAGCGTCAGTGCGCCTTAAGTCAGCCCAACAGCTATCCAGGATCTTTGAATCAGCACCACAGGGCATTCTCGGACTGATTTCCCTTTCCTGCTGAAGTCTTGATTTGTAAGCCATACCAGCTGCAGGGCACAACAGAAACTAGCAGTCTGATGAAAACTAATGTCTGCTTATCTCATTTTTTTTTGTCCATTAAAGATTGTCTATAATATTACCAGATTTTTCTTGTTCTACTAATGATTAATATATTTGCAGAACCCTGAGGCTGCTGCTGGGTATAGGAGTAGATACATTAAATTAGATGGAGATCTTGCTGTGCTTCTGTCAGAGTCATAGGGTACATTCTCATCTAAAGACTCAGCAAGCTCAGTGTGATACTCGGTATAGACTATAGGACTGTAAGGAATCTGTCACTAGGAAACAGCACGCTTCAACCTGACCTGCTCTGCAAGTGACAGTGGCTGAATTTCAATGTATTAGAAAGATGATGCCAGAAAAAGGCTCTAAGTGTGGCAGACATTTAGGGGGGAATTGTGCCCACTCATACCAAGTTCACTAAAGGAATTATGCAAATCAGGTAATGACTTATGGAACATAAGAAAAGATAATTCTTTGATAAATCGTAATTATAACATAAGTGAAAATTTTGACATACTAAGTCAACTAATGTTTGGATAAAAAGACGAAACGATGACATACCAAGTTATAATTATGAGACCAAAATCAATAGATAAGAAGCAAAATTGACAAAAAGTAAAAATTATGACAAAAATGTTGAAATTAGGAGATACTAAGTCTCAATTATAAGATGAAATTTCGAAAATAAAGACAAAGTTATAAAGTTATATATGACATACCATCATAATTATAAGGTAAAAAAACGAAAGTATGACATACCAAGTTATAATTATGAGATTAAATCAAAATCAATGGATAAGAAGTCAAAATTGACAAAAAAGTCACAATTATAAGATGAAATTTCGAAAATAAAGACAAAGTTATAATGACACAAAAAGTCCAAATTATGACATACCATCATAATTATAAGGTAAAAAAAACGAAAGTTTGACATACCAAGTTATAATTATGAGATTAAATCAAAATTGACAAAAAAGTCACAATTATGAGATAAAAAGTCATAATAATGACAACGTTGAAATTATAAGATACTAAGTCACAATTATTAGATGAAATGTCTAAATAAAGTTAGAATGACACAAAAAGTCAAAATTATGACATACCAAATCATAATTATGTGATAAAAAGTCAAAATTATGACATAAAAATTAAAAATCATAAGATACTAAGTCACAATTATGAGACTTAATCGAGAATATTTGAACATGGAGCACAGGCAGAGACAGATTGACCTCTCCAAAAAAGCCATAAAAATTACATAAAAAGTCATAATTATGACAAAAAGACAAAATTATGACAAGAGTTGAAATTTTGAGATACTAAGTCACAATTATGAGATAAAAAGTCAGAATAGTGACAAAGTTGAAATTATGAGATACTAAGTCACAATTATTCAATGAAATGTCAAAATAAAGACATGGTTATAATGACACAAATAGTCCAAATTATGACATACCAAGTCATAATTATGAGATAAAAAGTCAAAATTATGACAAAATTATGAGATACTAAGTCACAATTATTAAACCTTATCAAGAATATTACAAGGCAGCACAGACAGAGAAAGATTGACTTCCAAAAAAGGCTCATTTGTTTTTGATTATTTGAATTAATCATTTTAACATTTTTTTTTGTTTGGTATTGTCTTTCACTGATCTGTGTCTAAGGAATTAGTCTCTGAAGTCATAGTAATGACATAAAAAGTCATAATTATGTCTAAAAGACAAAATTATGACAAAAATTTGAAATTATGGGATACTGAAAAAGTCATAATTATTACATATAAAGTCCTTCTTTTTTATCATAATTGTTATTATGACTTTTTATCATAATTTTGACTTATGTCATAATTATGAGGAACCAAAGCATTTTTTTTTGTAAGGAAAGAGCCTTCCATACAATATACCATCACAATCTGCCATACTTTACTAGGACTGTGGGCAAAATTGTGATTGTCTGCACCACAGATGTATAATGTATGCCCAATTATAATGCTCTTTTCCATCATATGATCATCTTTTTAAAAATTATAACTAAATTCCACAGGTGGAAATAAAACATTAATTGTTGCCAGACTAACTTTTGTAAATATGGTGTATATAATAAGCCACATTTGCATAAAACAATCTGCTTTTGAGCTGAAAACAATGACAGTACTATTTTTTAAATCACATTTAGTGTCCACTTTAAGCTGGTATGCAGTCTAAACATTACAGACTAAAATTGTCCGACTATGAATTGAATTTGCACCTCAGCTTTTTGCATTTTACGTTACATAGAGGAAAAGTTAAGGGCATTGGTTTCACAAGGGTTTTAAATGGCGTTGTTTTAACATCACACCTGTTCCAGCATAAATATTTGATGACATGATTTATTCCACCTCCTACAGTCAGTGCTTTCTTACCAAGTTTGCATCTCTAAATGTGAAACCATCACCTCACTTGTGCCAGTGGGAGGTCCAGAGATTTCCATCTAAGCAGGGTGCAAGTTATTAATAGAAGGCAACACTGCAGTGAAATTCTGGCTGTATTGTGACATCAAAAACCACAGCAGCGATCTGCAATAATACAGTTTGTACTTTTTATTTCTGGGGTTAACAAATTGTGTCATCTATGCGATCATGCTCTGGTCCTGTGTGATCATGGGTAAAGTTAACTACAGCAACCATACTGCCGCTGTTCAAACTTCAACAAGAGTTCAGATGACATTGTATAGATGTGAATAAAAACTTTCTCTGAAATTGAAATTGACGAGTTTTGTAATTTAAGTTTAAAGGCACAAAAGTGGCACACATTCAGTGACAGCTCTCTTATGTTGAGAATACTTGTACAAGACAGCACAGGCAGAGACAGATTGACCCGCCAAAAAAAGCTAATTCGTTTAAAGATGATTTGAATGAATCATCTTGAATATTTTAGTTTGGTCTTGTCTTTCACTGATCTGTATCTGAGGAATTAGTCTGATTTGGCTGGTACACATTGAAAGTGTTTAATGATTTAAAGCTTCAGACGCCATCTTTGTAAAACGACAAGACAAAAACATGACACAAAGCCGATCTGGATTATATATCAGAGGAGATTACTGTTTTAATTCTCGAGAAGATTATTTTTCTGATGTATTTTTGTCTAAATCTAAATTTAGATCTTAAAAAGTCCATCAAACTTCAGAAAAAAAAGATTGCAATATAAAACTGCCCTGATCTGTTCCTTATGTAGTGAGTTATTTTGTTTACTTGCAGAAAATGAGAACTTCATGCTGCAGGCGCCACATTTATCTTGTCAAGTTTAATCAAATTACTCTTTTTTTAATTCTTATTGTGCCTTTCTATTCATGTTATTCTTTCAGGATTTAGAGACGCTGAAGTCGACTGATAAAATCTGCAGACAGCTCATCTACCACCTGACCCCTCACTCCAAATGGCTTAGAAAAAGTATGACACGGCGAAAGGCCCAGGCCTGGTGAGAAACTTTCCCTGTTTTGTTATATGCCATCAAAACATCAGAATGTGCTGATATGGTGTAAATTATTTAATTCCATCCCTCATCATTAATGCTAAAACAGATATAGTATTTACTCCAGATTATATTATATTATTGTCACGGGTTGAATGGCTGCAATGAAGTGCACAACGATAAGGATATAACAGAAAACTCTTTAATACAACTGAAAAACGCAGGGGATCTCAGGAATTAAGCCCGGGACACACCAAGCCGACGATCGGCCGTCGGGCAACACCAGACCGTTTTTTAAGTTTTCCCTGTGTGTTCTGCACCATTGGCTCTAGTCAACGCCTTCGGGATTTTTTGATTCTACATGCTGAATCGGCGTCGGGCGAGAGAGAACTCTGATTGGCCGTTCAGTTTAGTGAATGAGTCAAAGCGTGAGAATAATAGCAAAACAGTGAACAAACAATTCAAGACAGTACAGACAGATGGCTCTTCTAATTTTACATAATGTACCTGAGTGTTCCTGGGCGAATGTTTAATATTAACATGAGCCGAATGGAATATAGACGCACGGGAGCAGGAAAATAGAACAAAGGGAACAGGAAACAATGAGAAACAAACCAAAACAAGACCTAAACGTGAATTTACTCCCCCCCTCTGGAAAGGTTCGTCTTATTGCATTAATGACAGTCCTACTGAGGAGGGAGGGTGGGGGCTCTGGAGGTGGACGAGGGGCTGGCGAAGTGTAGAACTCAGGCGCAGATGACGGTGGGAGGAACCAGGGAAGAGCCAGGAGCAGAGTAGCCAGGCAGGGACCCAGAGCACAGCCAGGACAATGACCCACAGCAGAGTCGAGGGAGGGAAGAGCCATGGTGGAGACTTGGCTGTAGACTCCACAAGGACGACTGACGAAGACAAGGCTGATGGAAGTGGAGCCAACGGCGAAGACAGAGAGCAGATGGGACCGGGTGACCAGACACAGATGGTCCTGAAGACTGAGATGTAGCTGCAGTGATGAGCATCTGAGTTGGAGCCAGGGTACCAGAAGACTGAGGTGGAGCCGGTGGGACTAAGGACCAAGGCGGAGCCAGATGGAGCTGAAGGCCGATAAAGTCTGTGGCACAGGGAGCCCAGTGGACCAGTAAGGGCGATGGTCCCTGGTGGATCAGAGGGAAAGAGGAGCCAAGGCGGAGCCATCAGGTTGACAGGCCGAGGTGGGGTGATGGGAACAGCACCTGGAGGCAGAGGTGGGGGATCCTCTTGACTGGGCGGAGCTGGATACTGAAGACCCGAGGCAAATCCACACAGTAGAGAGGTGTCAGAGGAGGAGCCGAGGAGCTGAGGGAACCAGTGGAGGCAGGGCTGAGAAATTGGCTGTTATTGGAAGAGGAGGTGGGAGAAAGAGGCTGGGCAGAAAGTCTGGAGACACAGGAGACTTCGAGCTGGGTGGAACCAGCAGGGGCACAGGAGATTTTGAACTGGACAGGACCAGAGATGACAGGAGATACAGGCAAACATCCTCTTCCAATACATAATCTTTAGAGATCAGCAGTAGTGGGAGTTTGGGTGGGATCTTCATCCATTCCCTCGTGCTCCACTAATACTCGGTGGCACATGATGTTGCCGGCTCATGCATCTGGTCAAACTTAGTGTGGGGCTCGGGGGGATAGTTGGCTCAGTCCTTTTCTCTGGTGCTGGCTCATGCATTGTGGCAATCTCAAACCCTCAGTCTGTGGTGGGCTCTGGTGTCAAATCATTGCAGTGGGGTGATGGCTGGCTGGGCTCTGGGTCCGGAGTGGGGCTGGTGATGTCCTCCGCAAGGCTGATGGTGAACACTGACCCATTTCACTCCAGAAAAGCGGCAAAATCCTCTTGAGGACTGTACCCTTGGAGGCGTGATTTGGTGTGTGGTCTGGATAGTGAGATAGTCATGCCAAATCCCAAAAATCTCTGGTGTGATTCTCCAGGGAAAGGTCCTTCTGCTCGAGGCAGAGCAGTTGGACGGTGGGTAGATCCATAATAAGGAGAAAAAAAGGAAAAAGCACTGCAAAAATAAATATTATATTATATTATATTATGGTTAGGTTTATATTTCTATAATATGAATATAATATAAAATATGTTTACCTTTATCTCACTCAATTATTATACGAAATGTGAAAAATGCATTTAATTAATTGTTTAACTTGAATTTTTTTTTTAGTTTTAGAAATTATAGTATTTAAACATATTTTATTTCAGTTAGTTGCCAAGGTAACATTTCAGTTTATTTCAGTTATTTGCCAAGGTAACAATTCATATTTATTTCTACATTAACTTTAAATTTAAGCTTACATCTAATATTTATAGTTTGTTATTTCAGCTTTATTTCCATTCACAACAATTTTATTCATAATAAAATGATTTTGATAGTTTAATAGTTTTAGATTAACACGGGTCCACATCAGTTTTCCATTTCCTTCCCTTTTAAGACCTTGGAAATCTTCTGAAATTTGCATAAACTACAGATCTTTTCCATGAGTTATTGAACAGAAATCTGGTAGCAGTTTCAGACAGTGTGATTATAGATGAGTGTAACAAATTAGAGCTTGTTTGGCCTGCCACCACTGGCCCATTAATCTCAGCCCCCCTTCATCTCTGCTATTGATTAGTAGAGTCTTTTTAACAGCACTGCTGCTGGATCTGGGAAGTGCTGTCTGAAGAGAGAGCCATAAACCTTTGTGACCTGGGTGTGTATTACTCCCGAACCTTAGTTAACCAACATAAATCTGTTCACTTCACCTGATTAATTAAATTAATTAGAGCATCTAGTTTGTAGTGTGTTATACATGCACCAGTCAATGGTTGCAGAATATATTTTGCATATTTGTGTGCTTGTTGAAAAGTGAATAAATGTATGTGTACCACCCACATGGCCATTACGTGCACCATGAATCCGTTGCCTCTGCTCAATACAGTTTTTCCACATACTGAATTAACCATGCTGCCCTGCTCCATTACCTTTAGGCTCTCAGGGGAGGATAAAGCAGAAAGTGGATGAGAGAGAGAGAGATAGAGAGAGAGAGAGAGAGGGGGGGGGGGGG
>RJVU01027559.1:5698594-5710005 GCA_003731715.1 Anabarilius grahami | reverse complement strand
TATTATGCAGGGTCGCTAACCATAAGCAACTGTTACTGTACTGGTAATTTTGAAACAAGGTCATATCCCTTATAAAAAAAATAAATAATGTGAGTTCCAGTGGTTCAGTGATGCTATCAAATGGTTCAATGGCACAAATATTTGACTTATCAATATTTGTTTGTCCAGTAATATAAAATATTATAAAAATACTGTGAAATATCTAAAAATCCTTAAAACAAGATAGATTTACTTGAGAAGAAAAATTACATGCTATATTAAGAATTGATTTGAAGTAAAAATGTGAAGTTTTTTTTTAAATTAAGTTTATTTTTCTTATACCAAGAGAAAAAAAAATCTGTAAGAAAAAGGCGAACTTATTTAGTTTTTTGTTAAAAAAGACATAATGGGATTATATTATATTATATTATATTATAAATATATATTATATTATTATTAAAAATAAGTCTTTAAAAAAAGTATTATCTTTCACAATTATACTTTTCATGCAAATGGATCTTAAATGTTTTTTGTTTGTTTGTTAGTTTTTTTTTGTTTTTTTTACCTGGAAAAACTGATACTTGTTATATTTTTTTTACAGTGTAATACCAGGTACTTTTATATATAAGTACAGTATAAGTGTTGTACTTTTATATTTAAAATAGCTTTAAAAACATACTAAATAATGCTTTATTAAAAATGTAAAAATGTAGAATGTTTTCTGTGATGGGTAGGTTTAGGTGTAGGGTTAGTGTAGGGGGATAGAATGTACAGTTTGTACAGTATAAAAACCATTACGCCTATGGAATGTCCTCACTTTGATAGCAAAACAAACCGGTGTGTGTGTGTGTTCATCTAATTTGGCTTTATTGGCAGTGGTGCCAACCTTCTGTGTGATTCTGACAAGATTGCTCTGCAGTTTGTGTGTGTGTGTTCAGGAGCTCTGTTTTGGAGGATCTGTTATACTCTCCCTAGAGCTTTGTGTTCATATATATTCAATCTGACAAACAGAGAGTCCGCAGGTCGTTGCTACTCTACACTACAGAAACCAGGCACAGACTGAGGAACATGCTTTTCAAAAGATTGTATGGCCTCAGAGCAAAGGACTAGACAAAATTATACAGAGAGAACCTCAAAAAATAATTTCTCAATCGATATTTTTCTCTTTTTTCCAGTACGATACATAAAAATAAATATAAAACCAGATGCATTTACTTGAGAAGCAAAATTGCAAATGATATTAAGACATCTCTGAATGTTTTCAGAGAATATTTATTGAGTTATTGTATAGGTTACGTCATACGTGTGCCTCCTCATCCACTATTTGTCATTTTATAAATGCATGCTGGTCCTATTAGGTGCCATATCACTGTAATCCAGCTCCATTTACATGGAAATGAAAAACTAAATGAGAAAGAACGTTGGCTATATTTGAATTGACAGATTTATATGTGTCTGTTCACTTTTGATGGATCTGCATTAGTTTGCTCCTCTCTTGTAGAGACATCCTCAGACTTTCATTGGGGTTTAACTTGCTTGGCGACTAAAGATAATGTAATTATACAGTGGGGAAATGATTAATGTAATATCAGGGTGTTGCATGATAGGAAAAATGGAGCAAAACTGTCTGATTATGCAAAACGGATGGAGGGCGAAAGAGAGAGATCCAAGTGGCGATGAAAGAAGCAGGATTTCATGTTGTGCCGGTTCTTTTGTGTGTGGTTTCTTGCAGCTTGATCAAGAGTGTAAGACAGGTATTATAGTGAATCTGCATGAGAGAGGACCATCATTCTGTAACCTCATATCTTTGATTGGCAGTGTAAAGCGACTGTAGACGACAACTATGTGGACTGTCTGATTTTACCAGACCGACACATGCATGATCAGACATACACAAACACAATCTGTCGGTCGGCTTAATGTATTGTTTTTGCTTTCACTTGTATTAGAGATGCGCGATTAATTCTACTACCCTTGCATCAACATTTTATACTTGCAATGTGTTTTTGCAATGGCTGATGATTGTAATTGATTACAGACATTGGTGCATGAATACAGTGACAGATCTGAGGTATTTAAATTACCTACTCTACCATTCAAAAGTTTGAGGTTGGTAAGATTTTTAATGTTTTGCTCTTTAATTTTTTTTAGCTTTTTCATTTATACTCCTATGCTCACCAAGGCTGCATTTATTTGATCAAAAATACAGAGAAAACAGTAATTTTGTGAAATATCATTACAATCAGTGTCACATGATCCTTCAGAAATCATTCTATGAGTGTTTTCCAAAAATTTCTCATTCATGTTACTTCCATCTTACTGTGCATTTGTAAAATGAAATTAAAGCTCACTAAAATGATACCGAAAGGCCAAACATAATAATGTTTTCACGCTATTCTTCTCGCCACCCCATGTACGGTCTAAAACTCAACTGTTGCCATGTTTTGCCGCAGGACAGCAATTGCGAAGAAATTTTCAGTGACCTTTGCAGTAATGTAATTTGAAGATTGTACAAAGTAGCATGTATCTTTAGCAACACTTTGAAAGTGAATAGCCAACCTGATCTCGCGGCAATTCTTACTCATTTTACGAAGTGGCTAGTTCGTACAATTTTTCAAAAGTGTCACCAGTAAGAACCACCCCTAACCCCGCCCCTAAACCTACCCATCAGTGGGGTGTAGACAAGTGAGGTTGTACGAATTAGCCACCTCATAAAATACGTACGAATTGCTTTGAGATTGCAT
The DNA here is from genome assembly GCA_003731715.1 of Anabarilius grahami. Classification (NCBI taxonomy): domain Eukaryota; kingdom Metazoa; phylum Chordata; class Actinopteri; order Cypriniformes; family Xenocyprididae; genus Anabarilius; species Anabarilius grahami. The sequence goes on along the minus strand of RJVU01027559.1, from coordinate 5,707,282 downwards.
TGGAATAGCACATGTATACTGGTATAAACTTAAATATCTATTGGTACAATATGTGTCACATGACTAAACATGCATCATAGTTTTCAAATACCTCCGTTTTCACAGTCCACACTACAACACGAAAATGCCATTTTAAAATTTTCAATACTTAAGAGAGCGTCTTCAAAAAGCTCACTTTTCAGAGAAAAAGACTTTAAATGTTTGTAGACGTATAGTCTTGCGTAGCCAGACTTAGGGCAGAAGGTCTGGACTCTTTTGCAGCTTTCATTGGCCAAGAACCACCCAAGAGGACATTTGACTGACATGTAATGCATCCAATCACAATTAGTTTGGTTCCGCATCATGTTTAGGGGCTTGAAAATGTAGTCGATGTCCCTACAATAACAGACCGATAATATTATTCATTCGAGAACATTGTGCAAGTTTACTGCAACAATGGAGCAGCGAACTTCACATACTTTTGAAAATCTAGTGTTTAGTTGATCCTGATAAACGCTCGTTGTCACAGTTGTAAACACAACGGCGTTCTTCTTCCACGAGCTGGTTTAGCGTCACAACATTTGTTTCCAGGTGGACCGTTAAAGAACAGGACACACACGTCTCCTGGACATCCTGTAGAATTCAAGTGAAGTGTTTCCAGATAAGTGTGCCATATGCTTCAGCCATTCAGCCAACGGTCCGTGGCCGTGGCGTCTGAGGCTGAGACTAGTAGACGTATAGTCTAAGAGAGCGAACCAGCAAAACTAGAACGTTTCCATAATCAACCATAATCAACATAATCAACAAGTCATAGACACCATGAAACAAGAGAATAAGAGATGGCACGAAACTTGTGAGCTCATGAATATTAATTATGCGACTTGACATTCACCCAGTGGTCCTACCTGATTTATAATTAGGGACTAGCATAATAACAGATTGCGGCTTACTGATTGTGTGTTCGTTTATTGATGTTACCATTTGGCAGGGTCGTGAAATTGTCAATTTATGCAGCAAGGCAACATTTTCTTTCTTTGCACTGTAGCCAAGCAAAATTAAACTCCTAATATATATAACAATTGTTTCCCAAAACTTTCAAGCTATAAACTTAATGTGGATTGCATAGTCTAGATAATCAGGTTTTGGAAGAATTAGATAAGCAATGTTTGAGTTCCTGTTGCAATGTCTGGATTTGATTACGAATTGGCGTGTTGGCAAATATAAGCAGTTTATGAAGCTCTAGTGGAGACACATGCAAGATTACTAGGGTTTATTTCTCAGCGGTAAATTTGAGATCCCAGAGATTTTAAAGATTTGTTTACACAAACAAATTCTGTCATCAGTTATTCACCCTCATGTTGGTTCAAATCCATATTTGTGATTCTAATTTCAGCGATTGGTGATTCTCTTTTCAAATGGCATGCAATTGGCAGTTTCTCTACTTCTGTGTTGTATACCTGTGCTCAGTTAAGGCTGTGATGTGTTAGTGTTATTTGCAGGCTTTCATAGAAAGACAGACCAGCATCTGCTCCTGGAGGCGGGTGTGAGTCTGAATCTCACGCTGATCAAAGGTGTGAAAGCATCCACTCAGGTAGAAAACAGCCATTGCCATGCCAACGGAGGTGGGAGGCCTGTCTTTGTAGCACTTGTCTTCCTTTTCTCTGTCACTCATTCTGCTTGGTTGGTTTTTAGCTTTCAGTATCCTCTGCATCATCTCTCACCTCACAAAGCCTTTCAGACCCATTCAGGGATGAAGAACAGGCCCCTGAAAACCGGCTTTACTACTTGTGTCTGGGTTTGACTAAATAATCACACTCACAATCATGTTTGCTTTGTGATGGAAGACTTTTGATAACTTTTGTCCTATTTTTAGACCACCAGCATAGTCAGACAAACACATACACACACCAGGGAGACCTATAATATGTTGAGAAAGTTATCTGTTAGCGTACCTATTCATCCCAGTTCCAGTTTCTTGACTATAAATTGGTAGGGACAAAAACTCACTGTAAATGATGTCCATAATACACTAGTTCCATTCAAATGTTTGGGGTTGGTAAATTTTTATAATGCTTTTGAAAGATGTCTTTTTTGCTCACCAAGGCTGTATTTATTTGATCCAAAAATACAGTAAAAACTTTTTTTTTAATATATATATTGTTACATTTTATTGCTACAACTGTTTTCTATTGTAATATATTTTAAAAAGTAATTTATTCCTGTGATGGCAAAATTAAATTTTCAGCATCATTACTCCTGTCTTCAGTGTCACATGATCCTTCAGAAATCAGTGTAATATGCTGATTTGATGCTCAAGAAACATTTCTTATTATTTTCAAAATTTAAAGTTCTTTTTTTTTCTTCTTAAAGTTCAAAAGAACAGCATTTATTTAAAGTAGAAATCTTTTGAAAAATTATGTCTTTACTGTCACTCTTGATCAATTTAATGCATCCTTGCTGATTAAAAGTATTAATTTACTTAAACACTTGCTTACCCCAACCTTTTTTGAAGTGCAAGAGTAATTTATTGGCAGATGCTATTTACACTAAGTGCAAATAGATATAGATTCTATTTACACTGAGCACCTCAGTGTATTGTAGTACATTATAAAACAGTATGCAATAATAACAACAACAAATTCAGTGTATGTTATTATCAGTGTTGGGGAAAGTTACTTTTAAAAGTAATGTGTTACAATATTGCATTACTCCCTTAAAAAAGTAACTAATTACGTTACTTAGTTACTTTTTATGGAAAGTAATGCGTTACATTACTTTTGCGTTACTTTTTCTCACCTGGGCTGGGCTTGCTTGTTTGTTTTTTAATAACAACAAAAAGGTTCTATTTTTGGCAAATGTAAAGGCCCTTTCACACCAAAAGTGAAATGAATAAGCCTAAAGAAGAACAGGATACAGGAGAAGAAAGCTCAGCACTTTTATTTCTAAATCTAATCTAAAGACATTTTTGCTTATTAGTATGTTTGAATTGGATCATTGAAGGTCAGCAGGAAAGACATTGATTAAAGTGAGATTAAATACATAAAGTATATTTGTGTAATTTAATATATTTAATTATTACAGGTTTGCATAAAAAAAATGTCACTGTTTTTATTAATTTTGAGGAAGATGTTTTTGTGCAAGTGAGATGAGTAAATGCGTGTTCGCATTTAGTCTAGAACTACAATAACCATCATGTTCACACAGCGCACACAACGCTTCTGCACTTATTTCTCTCGACATAGGGACAGGAGAGCTGTCAGTCAATAAATGTGAACAAAAAAACTTGCATTACCTATTTGAAAAAGTATAACTTAGATATTTTGTTGTAAATTGAAAAAGTATGCATTACTTTACTAGTTACTTGAAAAAAAGTAATCTTATTACATAACAAGTTACTTGTAATGTGTTAAGGTGATGATACACTGGGCAACTTTTTGAGCAATGTTGCCAAACGATATTGCTTGGGCACTTTCCCATTGAGAATGGGCATCAAATTTCTATCTGGATACTTTACATCAAAATTTGTTGCCCATTCTCAATGGGAAAGTACCCAAGCAATATCGTTTGGCAACATTGCTCAAAAAGTTGCCCAGAGTATCATCACCTTTACCCCCAACACTGGTTATTATATTTATTAAAATCATAAATAGATGCTGCCCTATTGGGACATTGTCCCTGTCCCTACCCATTAAACACTTTATCCACACTTTTTAATACCCGTTAGACACTTTATTTCCACTTTTTTAAAAATATTTTCTTTATTTTTATTTTTTTTAAAAAACAGCAAGCTGATATGCAATGGGAAAAGGGAGAAGAAAGAGTTTGGAAAAAACGTATTTGAACTTGGGTCGAACTCTCCACACCACTGATCGTGTTATTACAGAGATTTCTTTGTCTGGCTCAATCAGACACTGGTGGGCAGAGTTTGTGTAAATGGCCTCTGCCAACAAGGTGGGCTATTTGCACTTGGTGTAAGTAAACACTACATAATGTTTTATTTCAAACCACTTACAAATATAACTTATATTTAATGTAAATACATTCATAAAGCAAGTTTATGAGTTTTTGTATATCTTTGTGCAAAAAGGGCTCTTTTTTATGTATAGAACATTTCAACGTACAGATCTTTGGAATTGATGAAAAATACTCCATTTATCAAGCTGACAGAAAGATTTTTTACTCTGATTTAAATTTGTAAAGAGTTGTGCTTGGTGACAACTACCCACAAAACTCACTAACGTTCAAAGTGTCTTAATGCTAGCTTCTTGTCATGCTCGACTGCCATGCAACTGTGCAGGTCTTTTCACTCTCAAAGCAGAACAATTTCTAGAAAAAAAGTCTGTCAGATGAGACTGTGAGAAAGTAGAGCTTGACTCCATACATATGCCTTTCCATAAAGCCAAACAGGTGTTAAAGATGTAATCAGCTGGTTTGAAGCAGATAGTTGGTTTCTTGTGCCTCTGATTAGCATATTAGACGTGACTTCCCTTATTCCTTTGTTCATTTAGACAGATCACTGAATGAGAAATTAATATTTAAGGTAGGATTCTGCAGTAATGCAAGAATACATTTTTGTGTTTAGTGTTCAGATTTGCATATTTGCTTTTTAATGAACAATCTGTTCATTATTAGAATATACTATGCTATGCCGCTTGCTTCTTTTCAAACATTTGTGAACAAAATCAGATTGAAGTGACTTGATTTCATACCTTAAATTAAGCAATTTAGAATGTGAAGGAGAAGAGCCTGATTGTGTAGTATGCCAGTAGAAAAGATTTGTACTTTCCCCAGTAAATTCTCATTGCCACAGGTGTCAGAATAATAAAACATCAAAGGAAATATGGAAATATCATTCCTTTTTACCTCTGTAATTGTTATATAGTTAGTAGTGCTATCAGTTTAATGTAAAATAAGAAAATTTTTGTAATGTCTATTCAATGATTTACTCATCTGCCAAAATAATATAATACCTCTTGAGGCCAATCGTTTTGGTGGTTTCTTGGCAAATATTGATATATGTGATGTCATGTTCAATTTGTTACATTTTTAAATCAACTGGCAGTAAAAATGTATTATTGGATTATGCACTCTAAAAAATGCTGGGTTAAAAACAACCCAAGTTGGGTTGAAAATGGACAAACCCAGCAATTGGGTTGTTTTAACCCAGTGGTTGGGTTAAATGTTTGCCCAACGTGCTGGGTAGTTTTATTTAACTCAACTGTTGTATAAAAATTACTGTATTGCTTGCTTAAAATGAACCCAAAATATGCTGGAAATTAACATTTATTAATATGTTTAATAAATGAGCATTTATTAATAAGATAATGAATAATAAACAATAAACATTTATTAAATTGCTTATTAATAAATGTACACCTTTTGATTATTATTGTTGCCTCTAGTAATTATGTGTCTGATTTTTAATTTCTCACCTATTTTGGATTCATTTTAAGCCAGCCATATAGTCATTTTTAATCAGTAGTTGGGTTAAATAAAACTACCCAGCAGGTTGGGCAAACATTTAACCCAACCACTGGGTTAAAACAACCCAATTGCTGGGTTTGTCCATTTTCAACCCAACTTGGGTTGTTTTTAACCAAACATTTTTTAGAGTGTGGTATGGTAGTCCAGCAGGGTTTTCAGTGAAAGAGAAACAGAGAAGAGGAGGAATGTACCTTTAGGCCAGAATTAATAATGGAGGTATTTTGCATCATTGATGACTCTGCAAAAACAAAATGGAGTGAGGCTTGAATCAGACACGTCAGGGAAGACTAGAGGGAGAAAATGAGGGCAGAGGAGGAAATCTTTTCAGCTCTGCATGGCCAAAATATTGTCTTCTACATGTTTTCAAATCTCACATACACTAAAAAATGCTGGGTTAAAAACAACCCAAGTTGGGTTGAAAATGGACAAACCCAGCGATTGGGTTGTTTTGACCCAGCAGTTGGGTTAAATGTTTGCCCAACCTGCTGGGTAGTTTTATTTAACCCAACAATTGTTTACAAATTACTATATGTCTGGCTTAAAATGAACCCAAAATTGGTTGGAAATTAAAAATCAGACTCATAATTACTAGAGGCAACAATAATAATAAAAAAGATGAGCATTTATTAATAAGCAATTTAATAAATGTTTATTGTTTAAATATTATTAAAAAAAGTATTAATAAATTTTTATTAAACATATTAATAAATGTTAATTTCCAACATATTTTGGGTTCATTTTAAGCAAGAAATACAGTAATTTTTAAACAATATTTGGGTTAAATACTAAAATATTAAAACTACCCAGAAGGTTGGGCAAACATTTAACCCAGCCGCTGGGTTAAAACAACCCAATCGCTGGGTTTGTCCATTTTCAACCCAACTTGGGTTGTTTTTAACCCAGCATTTTTTAGAGTGTACTTCCATAGACTGGAAATGTGCTGCGAAGGAAATACACATTGACACCATCTGAGTGCAGAATGCTTAGTCTCTGTGAATGTACGAAAGCTGACAGTAAGGAAAATGAATGTCACTCATAGCTGCTGGTTGCCAAGGAACGTGAAGTGAGCCCAAAGTGACTGTAATTCAAACTGGCACCAGGTCGCGAGAAAAATAAACAGATAAATAACACATTAGAATTACTTATATTATTCTTTTACCCATCCTGCAGTGGCACAGATGGCACATTTGGGTTTCAGTTTATGTTTCATAACCTGGAAGTCACAACATACAGTATGTACATATATACAGACAGTACGTCACAGTACGTCAAAATAATAATTTAAAAATGTATAAAAAGCTCTTAATCAGCCTTTTTTCCTTGTTTTCCAGTAAAAATATGACAAAAATGTGGCAAAAAATATCAAGATTTCTTTGATCAATAATGCGATTTAGATTTACATTCATAAATGCATTCAGTGTGAATTTGAAGCATATTTCCAAAGGAAACCAATTAGAGCTTTATCAAAAAGCTGTCTCTAGAACAGACATATGGCAAAACAAATACTAATGTGGGTATCAAACCATCAAAACAATAATAAAACAACCCAGACTAAAATCTCTCATATAACTAAAATTGGAACAATACTAAACACACTTTGGTTAATTCATACTGGAAGCCAGAGGGCACCCTTGAGCAAAAAAACACATATACCTCAGAGAAGTAATATAATAAATCCCTAATGTGAAGGCAGCACTGTAGCTGAAACAAAAGATGGTAAAATGCTTTGACTGATTAAACATGAAGACTGCATCAATATATGGTGTGTTTGAGTTCTTCAAGCCTTCTTGGGTATTTTCATAATAATAAAGTATATTTGCAGTGCTAATCGACATAGCCTTTATCACTGTATAGAATACTATAAAATAATATATTGTCTGCCTCATTCTGTGATAAGAAGCCACATCAGATCACAAAAGGAAATTTCAAACAGTCGACTGACGATATGAAATGATAATTATAAGCATCTTGCAGTGCTTTCGGAAATGGAGCAGCATTTACTACTGATCACAGAGCCGTTCTGTGCATAAATCAATTAATAATCAGGATAAAAAATCACAGCCTCTGCAATTTCATAATCGCTCTAAGCCACATCACGATTTCGGTTCGATTTTGATTTTTTGCGCAGCCCTACATTTAACCACAATTAATAAAATATGATTATGAAGATATCAAGATATAAATGTAACAATTTAGTGAGACTATGCATAAAATTAAGAAAAATATGGTAACACTTCATTTCGATAGTCCACTTTAGATATTCTACTAACTATAAGTCACTTTGCAACCACATGTCGACTAGCAGTCATTAGAGTATTAGTAGACTTTTTTGCTTAGTATCTGCTAACACTTTATTTTGATGCTCCCCTAACAGACATTCTACTGACTATAAGTAACTTTGTAACTACATGTCAACTTAATTTACTAACCCTAACCCTATCCCTAACCTAGCAGTCTACTAATACTCTTAATGAGAGATAGTTGACATGTATTTGCAAAGTTGCTTTATCCTGAATTTATCCTGTTTTAAGATTGTTTAAAGGGGTCATGAATTGAGCAATCAACTTTTCCTTGAGCTTTTGATTTATAAGAGGTCATCATACTGTAAGAATATCCTGTAAGTTTCAGAATTGAAAACTTCCTTGTTAGTCCATAAAAGCTTTTATTGACACTAGGCCCAGCGAATGACTGATCCTGAAATGTGCCTGTCATAGTAGATAGGTGAAACGCCGCCTCCACAGAAGAAACCAACGTCTTCATCATTGCAACGTTAGCCCCGCCCACTGGTGTGTTAGTGAGATGAGGAGAGAATAGCGATACAACAGGACAAATATAACATTTCCTTTCAAAGGATCCTTATGCTAGGAATATGATCTCAACTTTTATTTTATTCAATTATATAAAGAAAGTGATCAATTCAATTTTCCCTTTGCAATAGCTGGAGCTGTCAATCAAGCAGCGCGAGTTTATCAGTGACTGAGTTCTGGACACGTGCCAAAACTCCCGTTTTATTCAACAAATCTCTTAGTTGTATCGTGTTTGCACTGATAGTTACACTGAATTCTCACAGCAGACAAAAAAAAAGCCTTTTATTTCTAAATAAATGAAAATTTTTGAAGTAAAAAGCATACTAACATTATAAGCGCACCCCAGGAAACATTATAAAACAACACAGTTCATGACCTCTTTAAATGTTTTACTGCACAACTAGATACAATTAGGATT
>RJVU01027559.1:5672358-5698535 GCA_003731715.1 Anabarilius grahami | reverse complement strand
CCAAAAAATAAAAAAAAATAAAAAAGTTGTTTTTAATAACAAGTTTGTCCTTGTCTTTAAATAATTCACATCCGAAGCAAGTTTGGCAGGTCAGACTAATCGTATTTTCTCTCAATATAACCTCCCTAGCTGACTTTTTATCTAAATTGATCCCTAAAGCATCTTCAAAGAACTTCTTCAGCATTTCATCAAAGCATGCTGTCTTTTCATGGGCCAACCTATTGCTATTTAATCACAGAGATCCCTCAAATGTCACTGTTTAAAGGCAGAGCAGATCAGCTTGTGAGTTAGCAGAAATGAGGCAGCAAGCTTAAAAGAACCACTGTATGTCAAAATAAAGCCTTTGGACCTTCGTATACAGCATAAACCCCAGGGGGTTTGGACCTGGAGTTATATTTGGAAAATAAATTGAATTTGGGACCAAACACAGAAGAGCGATGCCACCTGCTACCAGTGACAGGAAAATAGAGGACGACTGTCAGTGGGATTTCATGAAGAGATATCAGCCTTTGAGAGGATTGTAATAAGGCATTTGCATCTGAGTGTGGGTGTGTGTGTTTCCTTGGCAAATGAATATTCTTTTGATCTCTGTCCTGCGGTTTGTGTGGCAGTGTGTATTGCAGGACTCACCATATTTCCATTTCAAACTGTGCATTGTTACCACGTGGCCCAAATCATGAAGAATTTATCATGTACATCTGTGGAGCTGAGTGATTTTCTGTGCGTGTTTGCATGTGTTTGCATTTTGTTGATCTTGTTAATGGAACCAGGTCAAAATGAAGCACACAGACTGGCACAGATGTGGTAATGGTTCTGTATAGAGGACTGTGGAGGAGTGGAGGGGAGGTACTGCTGATTTGAAAGCAGAGTTTTTTCCCCCTAACATTCACTTTATTTTTTAAAGATCATGTATTTAATTTTCTTACGTGTCAGCAGATAGATTTCACTTGGTTTTAAAGGTGAAGTGTAATATTAGCGCCATTACTGGCACCAAATGGAATTGCAAAAGTAATGTTTTAAAACAGGTTTCCTGAACATGCCCCCTGTGTCCTATTTGTCAACCATAGAGATAGCCACGCCCTAGACTCACACCATTGGTTAGCAGGGTAGTCTATATCCTTATACTATCAGATCAGTGTTTTAATAGCACCACAGAGACACTTTGTAAAACCAACAAACCCTTGTGAAAAAGAAGTACACTTTAGCATGACTTTTAAAATAGTACTTAGCCTATTATGGTATATATGGTAATAATACACTTTAAAAGATTATAGTTAAAGGGTTAGTTCACCCCAAAATTTAAATTATGTAATTGATTACTCACCCTCATGTCGTTCCACATCTGTAATTAAGGTATTTTTGATAAAATCCGATGGCTCAGTGAGGCCTGCATCGCCAGCAATAATACTCTCTTTTTCAGTGTCCAGAAAGCTACTAAAACATATTTAAAACAGTTCATGTGACTACAGTGGTTCAACCTTAATATTATAAAGCGACGAGAATACTTTTTAAAACACTGCTTCATGAAGCTTTGAAGCTTTACGAATCATTTGTTTCGAATCAGTGGTTCAGAGCGGCAAAATCCCATGATTTCAGTAAACCAGGCTTCGTTACGTCATAAGTGTTTCATGCGACTCTGGCATTTTTTTTTATATACTTGCTCTGAACCACTGATTCGAAACAAATAATTCGTAAAGCTTCATGAAGCAGTGTTTTGAAATCGCCCATCACTAGATATTGTTGAATAAAGTCGCTATTTTGTTATTTTTGGAGCACAAAAAGTATTCTCGTCGCTTTATAATATTAAGGTTGAACCACTGTAGTCACATGAACTGATTTAAAAATGTTTCAGTAGCTTTCTGGGCATTGAAAAAGGGAGTGTTATTGCTGGCGATGCAGGCCTCACTGAGCCATCGTATTTTATCAAAAATATCTTAATTTGTGTTATGAAGATGAACGAAGGTCTTACAGGTTTGGAACGACATGAGGGTGAGTAATTCATGACATAATTTTCATTTTTGGGTGTACTAACCCTTTAACTGTGAAATTAATGTAATGTTTTCGGACATACAATTGCATGTTATTAACAATTAAATGAAAAGGTATTATAATGCAACTAGCTAAGCTTGAGGTTTTTTTACCCACTTAAGTTGGATATAGTACATCTTCATGTGTAATTTTATAATTCTACTGTTTCTGAAATATGGTTAAAATGTACTGTAAAATGTACTGAAAAATATTGATGGTAATCCCATTTATATTGAAACTTATTTGTATATTTGGAATTTCACATTGTAATGATGAATTTGAAATTTAATACATTTAAAATTTATTAACTTTAAATATAATATCAAATAACACACTAGAATGAAAGTGACAGTCAACATCCAAATAAGTACTTTAAAGGAAAAAAGATTAAAACATAATGATCTGAAATGCACTTTAATGTAAAACTTTTAATTTGACATTATTACAAAGTTGACTTTTAAAAGTGTACTTAAATGTGTTAAGAAACTTCATGAATATGTACTCTACTTAAGTGCCGTTTCATTTCATTAAAGGTGCCCTAGAACTCTTTTTCACAAGATATAATATAAGTCTAAGATGTCCCCTGAATGTGTCTGTGAAGTTTCAGATCAAAATACCCCATAGATTTTTTATTATTCAATTTTTTAACTGCCTATTTTGGGGCATAATTAAAAATGCGCCGATTCAGCGCGTGTCCCCTTTAAATGCTCGCGCTCCCCGCCCCCAAGCTCGCAACTCCATAATACATTGCATAAACAAAGTTCACACAGCTAATATAACCCTCAAAATGGATATTTACAAAGTGTTCATCATGCAGCATATCAGATCATGTAAGTATGGTATTTATTTGGATGTTTACATTTGATTCTGAATGAGTTTGAGGCTATGCTCCATGGCTAACTGGCTAATGCTACACTGTTGGAGAGATTTATAAAGAATGAAGTTGTGTTTATGAATTATACAGACTGCAAGTGTTTAATAATGAAAATAACAACATGGCTTTGGTCTCCGTGAATACAATAAGAAACAACATTAGCAACATGCTAACGAAACATTTAGAAAGACAATTTACACATATCACTAAAAATATCATGATATCTTGGATCATGTCAGTTATTATTGCTCCATCTGCCATTTTTCGCTATTGTCCTTGCTTGCTTTCCTGCATAAAGTCTGTTTATTCAGCTGTGCAGCTCCAGATGTTAATACTGGCTTGTCTAATGCCTTGAACATGAGCTGGCATATGCAAAAGTTGGGGGCGTACATATTAATGATCCCGACTGTTGCGTCACAGTCAGTGTTATGTTGAGATTCGCCTGTTCTTCAGAGGTCTTTTGCACAAATCTAATTTACATAAGAAGGAGGAAACTATGGTGTTTGAGACTCACTGTATGTCATCTCCATGTACAGAACTCTAATTATTTAACTATGCTGAGGTAAATTCAATTTTCAATTCTAGGGCACCTTTAATATTTTATTATCTGCAAGTAGTTTTTTAGAAATATAGTACACTACAAGTACAATTAAGTGCACTTCCTTTTCACAAATGAATGGCTTATATTTGACTTATTATAAGTATTTTAACATTGAATTACACCTTCTAATAAACATTCTTATCTCTTTTTTAAATAATTTCTGTTATAATTCTAAAATATTCCTGTTCTTTTCCAATCAAAAGAGCAAGTTTTGACTTGTCTAATCTTCAAGTCCACAAAGTACAGTTCAGTTGAATGTTGTACTTTGAACTAAATATGAATTTCTTAGCAACTGTACACTGAAACATTCTGAGAGTGTAAAGAAGATTTATTGTGGGTGAGTAGAACCATCATCAGAAAAAGAAAAAAAACTCATAACAGCAGCTTTCATCAGTGGCAGGGATCCAGTTTTCAGCACGGCTTGGCAGAACAATAGAACTCTGAATGTGAACCTTACTTCAGAAATGATTTGAAAAGAAAATAATACTTTAGGAGGTTTTCTAGATCTCTAAAAATGTCTCCTCTTATAGACTGTATGTTTCTCCAGTACAATTTTGGCTGTCATTTTTTAAATTCGAGTCAAAACAAGTAAAAATAAAGACAATTAACTGATGGTTTCTTCACACCAATTCATGTGTCCAAATAGCTTATGCATGAGATAAAACTTAATGTTTGTAGTCTATGCAAGTTCGGTAAAAAACTGTACAATAACATAGATGTATTGTTCTCAACAACACATTAATAACAGTTTGCACTAATTTCTGCAATTTAATTAATGTGCAGGCAAATCTATGATAAAGTACATGAGAAAAAAAAAAATGACTGCACAACTTTTCTCTACCCAAGTCCTCAAAGAAAGAAGCTTTTCAAAAGAAATATATTTGCATGACTGAAGTGTCCAAGATATTTATAGCTTTGCCAAATAACCTCATATCAAAGAGCATTATGGTAGAAGCATTATGGGCTGCATTTAAGCCTACAGTACTATGAATGTGCATCAGAGAGTACCTGAGAAGTCTTTTCATGACTTTAGACCTTGCAACTGGCTAAACGCTCAGCAATAGACTCAAAAGAAAGAAACAAACGGTTTGGAATGGGCAAGTCAAAGACTCATAACAAGCAATACATGCAAGAAAAGCTCTTAAAGCTCTTATCTGATCTCTGCAAAGGCTCTCGATGGCAGCCATTGAAGCTGGAGGATATGTGCACATAAAATGTATATATGACTAAGTAGTTGAACAAAGAATTGCAAATGATAGTTTTCATTGAATAGATGTGTATCAGTATTGTTGCAATAAAGGTGACATTTACATACATCCCAGTGCAAACAGGTGCTTCTCACGAGTTGGCAAACACGGATAATCAGTCAATAACTAACTGTGTACTCAGTTTTTAATGTTTCTTCTGTTTTATATATGCAGTGTTCTTCCTAAAAGCTACTTCTCAAGCTATTGTACTAAACAGTGAAATTACTTACCTACGACTACGAAAATAATCTAAACAGAACAAGGCAAAGAACAAGTTTGAGAACGCTAAATGTTATAACAAACTTCAACTTCAGAACTGTCTGTCACCTAAATGCTGTTACTCACCTAAATCAACATACAAATATCAACAAATATATTGCAAAGTCCCACCAATTTGAGAGGTTACCAATCCTCATATAAAGAAGCGAGGCTTATGGGTGGGACAAAAATGCATGAATGATAGTCTCATTGCCCACAATCAATTACTTTTTTTAGTGGAAATAGTGACTACCATGGTAGCATGGGTCTAGGCAGGACCCAAAATTATGTGATAAGTCTCTGTTGTCCAATTAACATAAATCTATGCTCTATTAAATCTTACATACACACTGTATAATGACGTGTTTATAATTCATGTACAAATCATGGATTATGTTATTTCATTAAAATGATTTACACTTTTCTTCACTAGAATATTGAAATGTGCAATTATAAATAATAAATAAACATGTAATTGCTACATTTGTAATTAATTGTTGGGTAAGATGTAATCTTAATGCAATCCATACAGGCAAATTTGCTGAAAAACACTCGTTTTGATTAAGTGTAGCCTACTTTTCCTCAGCACATAATTAATGAAAGATTGTTATGAATTATGATACGATTGCTCAGATTTGAACTTTTTTAGACACAGACCGGACAGTCAAGTACATATAACACTCACTGACATATCCCACACTCTGACCCCACCACAGCGTTCTTCCTTTCCCCTGTCTCTACTAGAAACACAAAGTTATTACAAGACCCTGCTCCTAGCCAGAAGAGAAGGATTTTAATATAGACCAAATAACCAAATCCTCAATCTCGATTTTGTTAAAGCCGCAGCATTATAAATGGTTAGATTTACAGTCCAAATCACCCGAATGCTTATATATCTTTTTTTTTTTTTTAGTTGTCTCATTTAATTCCTCAATATATAATAATTGTTTTTTTTTCTCTCCACTTTTCAGTCTTAAAACAACACTTCAGAAGAAGCTCTGCAGTGACTCAGTGGACCTCTCTGGCATCCCTTTATCAACTCGCGACGTACGGCATGTGGCGTATTACCTCCAGACCAGTGGGGGCGCTGTGATATCCGTAGATCTTAGTTTCACTGAGCTCCGGGACGAGGGCCTACGTCTACTTCTGCCCTTCCTGGGTGCATTGCCCAAACTCACAACACTGGCTCTCAATGGGAACCGTCTGACTCTTGGCATCCTTAAAGATCTGAGTGAAGCCCTCAAAGAATCCAAGAGGTTCACATGTCTTGCCTGGATTGACCTAGGCAACAATGTGGACATATTTACCATGCCACAGGTAAAACAACAGAATCTTAAAATCAATCACAGTCCCCCTTAATGTAGTATTAACACAGTGATAAATACTTATTTTTATGTATAACACGGTTGTACTGCAAGATATAGGCACAACATGGATTAGCCAAGTAGGACATCCTTGATGCTCCTGGAGCAGTATTCTTTGAACAAACAGCCTTAAGTTTAACCTACCCCTAAAATTAAAGACAAGAACTTTGTATACCTATCATTCATAACCCCAAGCCTTTAAGCATAATCCTCTTCCTCACTGTAATGTTGAACAAGGACCATCAAGGATGTTGATCCAGGATCATGTTCTTCTTGGGTGAATTACGTTATGCTAGATGAATATTTGTTTGACACGTTTTTCATTACTGTTTTCAACTGACAGGGCAAATAATTAAAGTCTATTTGGATGGGACTAGTTTTCCCTGAGGAAAAGAGCAGTTTGTTAACATTGGTTAATGCTTTAGGTGTCCTGAACTAACAATGAACAGTCATTTTACAGCATTTTTTAATCTTGGTTCATGTTAATTACTACATATACTAATATATTATTTTAAACTTGCATTATAAACAAACATGAGTTAACAATGAACAATATTATAATTAAGAAATTAACATTAATCTACATGAATAAATATTGTTGCTTATTGTTAGTTCATCACACCTAATGCATTAACTGATATTAAAAGTTAAAGTGTTACCATTATTTTTTCTTCTTATTTAGTTTGACCTTTGTTGAATATGATAAATAAATCTGGATTTAGGCATGTAAAGTAACAGTTGGTTATTCAAGTACTGCTGGTATTCCATTTAATATAAGAAATAAATTACGTAAGGAGACTCCATGAACTCATCCAGAGCACATGACTTTCTGTAACATCCACATCCAGATAATAGACATCCTAACCTTGATCCCCACATTGTGTAACAGCAAAGACTTATATATAGAAAGACAGTGAACTCATATTACTATGAATGGGAGAAAGTGCAACGCACAGTATGGAGGAATAAGTCCTGCCTTCTAAATTACAGAGTCATTCACCAATTGGTAAAGTCATTGCTTCACAGCAGCTGCCATTAGAAGCTCCGGTTGCTCCAGTCAGTGATCTGAGACGCTCGCTTATGTTTGCACAGATGCATTGGTTGGTCCAGCCTGAAAAATTTTGTTTTTTTTGGCATGATTTGAGCATTTAGAACCGAAATTTATGAGATAGTTGTTGTCAGATTTCATTGGTGATTTCAAATATGAAATGTATTTGTAATCTTGGTGAACAGCTTTTGAGAATTTGATGTTTCCCCATTCAAAGAGATAGGAGCTGTGCTTGCATGACTGAAATAGCTGTCCGAGAGGTGTTTTAAAGATGGCCGCCAAATTACTTGCCTTAATGGGACTTTGGTAACAGTCATTATCTGTAAGTAATTGTAACTCAAAGTTGTTTAACTGGAGTTTAACTGTTTCTACTCTACTCTCAGCCTCTTCTGGTGGCCCTACGGCGACGCTGTAGTCTAAAGAGCAGTCTGCCCACCATCTATGAGTACACCGAGGGTCAGCCCTATTGCTACCACATGGAGAGTTCCATTGAAGAACCCAGCCACTACGAAGAAGAGGAGGACGACGAGGAAGAGGAGGACCTGGAGCCATGGAGCATTGGGGAGCAGAAAAGTTCAGGTAGTTTTACCCTGCGCCATTGCGAGAGGTGAACCAATCACGTTCATCTGACGATGGGATAAAGAAAGAATGGGAGAGCGCAAGCAAGAGATTTCTCTTCTCTCTGTACCATTTCTCCCAATCAACACCTTTTACCAATTCCCTCCTCCACCGCAGCTCCATGACCTTCCCATTGTGGTTATGTGTGAACCAACAGCATCACATTTAAAGAGCCACCTAACCACCTGAACACAGCAAACGGTGAAACACGCCAGTTTGAAACGCTCTCAAAGCTTCACCATTGACTTACTGTGTTGGCAGATGACGCTCCTTGACTCAAGGTGAGGGTTCATTGGAGGGGGCCACAGAGAGTTGCGTTAAAGATGCTTTCTTACGCCCCTCTTCGGTCACAAAGAACCAGTGAAGGACAGGAAAAAATGCGAATAAAAAATCCCAGAGTCAGTCGACTGGTTGATGCATACCAACGGTGGATTTGAAGCTCTACGGATCCTGCTTTTAACTAAGGTATGGTTTTGTGGGGTCGGGTCAGGTTTGGTCGTATTTGTCAGTGTTGCATTGCTGAGGCCGTCTCTGCCGCAGCAGACTGGACCTATCACCACTCTGTGTGTGCTCTACTAATCTCCCAACAAAAGCCATGAAACCAGCTCAACAGACTATAACAGCCGACCCACGTCACGTGACGCAAGCAAAACTGCTATGTCAAGACTTTTGCTTTTTCCCCCCCTTTCCAAAATGTTCACTTGTGAATACCCGCGCACCACTTGTCATGTAGTTGTGAATGATGATGAATTGCCAGCGGCTTGTTTTTGTTGTCTACTAATGATGAACAAAGCTATCTTAGAAGACAACAGGTACATTTCAACATGGTTTTTGTTGTATAAGATACATTTTTTGTTATAGATGAAGGTTTACTGAGTGATAACATCTTATTTATGTTTCAGTCATAGTCTACATCCTAAATATACCTCTTAAAATATGTCTTGATGTCTCAAAGCTGTGCTGTTCCCTTTGGAATGGTCCAATGAAATATGGCGTTTAATTTTACTACATTTCCGTATGGTGTATTTTAATATCTAAATACTATAGTCTTGATTAGTCACATCTGGTACACTTTACTAAAACTTTGTTAACTGTTCTTAACCTCATGCTCAAAATAATCTTGGTTTTTAAATCTAATTTTGGCAGACAAGTCATTAATGTCAAAATAAATGGACCTAGAGCTGATGATTGTTCCACGGCCTTTGATTACCTGAGCACTTTAGTCTGTTTTTCATCAGGTTTGTGACTGAAAAGCTTGTTGTAGCATTGCCGTCTTGTAACACAACATTTTTACGTTATTCTGAAACAAAAATGAGCCAAACAAATAGTTACTGTACTAACCAGCACTTAGTTAAATGTCAGTGTTATTTATGATATATGTATTATTTTAAATGTGTCAGCTGTGTGTGTATTTGTTTAATGTTATCTTAATGTTTTCTCAGTGTTGTCGTTGACTTTAGACTATTATATTATATGTAATATTCCACAAAAAACCATCATCACAGGGCCTCAACAAATTCAAATTATATGCAAAATGACCTCTTTTTAACTTTCCAAGACTGGATATTAAAATAATCTGGACTATTTAGTACCTGTCTTTGCATTTGTTGTTTGGCCCTGTGTCTAGATCATTACAATTACCAGGCTTTTGATGTGATTATCTGGGATGTTTAACCTGCGTAATGCTGTATTTGTTACTCATAAACACTATGACGGTGTCAATACCCACAATGCTAAGTACACTAATATACTCAGTGGCAGGTTTTTGATAGAGGGCAGCTTATTTATCATGTTGTTTGTGTAAGTCTTTGTCTGTGTCATATACAGTGTCCTCTTAATCTGTACTTCAAACATCATGTATTAAACAGTTTATAATACTGACTGTTCAACGCTTCTGTAATAAATAATTTATTGATAACACCATGGGTGTGGTAAAATAATACTTGCTTGTTTATTTTTAAGAGATGGCAAATCGGCGTGAAAGCGTTTGATGGTTGAAAGTGTCTGTGGGAGGTTGGTGAGGTGCCCATCTGCTGATTGATGAGCTGGAGTCCATGGAGGAGGAGACGCAGAGAAGTTTTTATGATGGGGGTTGTGCTAGGATCTGTGACAGCCTGAGGGAATATTACACACACACACATACAGTCTTCTGAAATGTTAAAGAAATAGCTCAATAAAAAAAAAATCACAATTCTGTCATTTACTCACCCTCATGTTGTTACAAACCCATATGCAGTTTTTTTTTAAGAATTGTCATGGAAATTTTTTTTTATATATATAAACAGTAACAATTCATCTTTTAGAGTGACCATGAAAACTTTTAAACACCATGAAATCAAAATGGACAATTCTTATTTTTTATGGAATTTTGGATTATAAATTATAAAGGTTATAAATGATTTGTCTGTGCACAGTTTTTTTTTATTTATTTTTTTATTCATGTGCCCTCGTAATCTTTATTTTAAAATAACTTTCCCTCCCTGTTGAAGCAACATCTTTTCTCTGATAACGTTTACTGACGCGAAGGCGGGACAACCACTCACATGAGATCACAGCAATAGCAAACCACAACTATCCAATCAATTCTCGATGGACAGAATCAAAGTCCCGCCCTTACATTTTTTCTTGTTTGAGAAGCCGTTTCACTCGGATATATGTCATTATAGGGAAGAAAGTACTATTGCAACTTCCATTTCATGCTGACTTTAAGCTCCAAAAATGGACAAAACCTCATAAAAGCCTGAAAAAGTAGTCCATACGAGTATATTGAAGCTATGTGGTCGTTTTTGTGAGGAAGAGCTCAAATTTACGTGAAAATCTTCACCTTCAATGTACATTTCAGATCAAATATGACAGATTTGACGTCGATGACATTTGGTCATGAACCATATGCAAACCATTGGCATTTGATGTCCAACCTCGCATGATATGTCATGCTTAATCTTTTTCTTATTCAAAACTGTTTAGAAGACTTTGAATATAGCACACAAATCGTATGGACAGCTTTTATGTTGCTGTTTTTGTTTGATAGCTCACTATAAACTATTAGATGAAAAGAAAATTATTTTATGATTCATAGAGCAAATACAGAGTGTCTATTTACACCAAGTGACTTTGTCCACCAATGTCTGGTTGTGCCAGACAAAATTACAAAAGAAAAAAATGACAGCAGGAGCAGTGGAGTGGAATGATCGCAAATGAGTTCAATTCTGGCTTTCTCCTAACTCATTCTTTTTCCTTTTCCCATGTACATCAACTCAGAGAGGCATTTAATTTAAATAAAAATTAAAAAAAATATTCTAAAATAAAGTGGTAATAAAGTGCCTAACGGGTATAAAATAGTGTTTAATGGGTTGGGTTAGGAGTGGGGGTGGGCTTTAAAGATTGCGACAAGTAATGTTCCATTTATTTGTGATTTTAATAATATACACTGAATATGTTGTTATTATTGTATACTGTTTTATAATTTACTACTATACACTGAGGTGCAAATAGTAAATAGCATCTAACTACTATTTACACATAGTGCAAAAAAAAAAAAATACTGTTTTCACTAAAATAGCATCTATTGCTAAGAAAATACTGCTATTTTCACTTAGTGTAAATATCATCTATCTCTATTTGCACTTAATGTGCCAAAAAAATAACAGCAACAGGTTTGGAATGATGAAATAAAGGGTGAACTATCCCTTTAAAACTGCAGTATTATCTTTCAAGAGACATGAAACAGGATGCAGACGCCCAGTTCCACTCAAATATGGAGTTGGGCTTGTATGCTTCTTGTCAGTGTGTGTATATGATAGTGGTTATAAAGAGAGTGTGTGTGTTAAACATCTGTAAACAGATCTTCAGCAGTGTGTACTCTTGTTATTGTCACTGTGATCTCAAACAAGAAGTTCAGGCTGTTCTGCTCTGTTACATTTGGTTGTATAAACAGTGACGCTGTAACAGCTTTCGAGATAGTCCCATTGAGGTCTTGGGAATTATGCATGTCATGGTCTGTGTTGATGTGACAAGCATACAGACCCACGTTACTGCGGAAGAAATACTGCCAGAGTCCTCGTCTGCCACCCCATGGCTAAACAAAATCTAAAAAAAAATGAAATAAAGGGAAAAAAATAATAAAAAAAAATCAAAGGCCAAATGTGAACTTTCTCACGAAAGCACCATAAAACTATCATTAAAGCAGCCCATTCCAAGTCTTCAGTCACGCGATTGCTTTGTGTAAAGAACAGGCCTTTAATTTAATCCTTTATATAAAGGAAAATGTACAAACTTGTATCACTCTAAAGGCTTGACTGTACAATGTTTGTCTTATTCTTATTACATGAATACTCACCAAATAAATAAGTGGACATCAAATGTCATTTTGAGTTGAAATTATTTTATAATTGTGCTTGTAGGCCTACTTGTAAATCGGCATAAAACAGAAGTTGCAATAGTCTTTTCTTTCCTTTTTTTGACCTATATCCAAGAGTCAATATTCATGGTTGGGCTTCTAGCCAAACCTCTGGTCACTCGTGCCAGTGCCAAATGTCAGTTTCAGTGGTGCCAACAGTGCAAATCTTGGCCTGTGGAATATGTGAAACATGTATTGTTCTCTGATGAGTCTTCACTGTCTTCACTCCTGTGCGAGTTACGGTGTGGAGAAGCCCCAAAGAGGCTTAAAGAATTAGTCCACTTTCAAATAAAATTTTCCTGATAATTTACTCATCCCCATGTCATCAAAGATGTTCATGTCTTTCTTTCTTCAGTCGAAAAGAAATTAAGGTTTTTGATGAAAACATTCCAGGATTATTCTACTTATAGTGGACTTCAATGGACTCCAAACGGTTGAAGGTCAAAATTACAGTTTCAGTGTTAGTTTCAAAGGGCTTTAAACGATACCAGACGAGGAATAAGGGTCTTATCTAGAGAAACGATCGGTCATTTTCGAAAAAAACTAAACTGCCACCGCGTTCGTTCCGTAAGTTGAATAGGGAAGGCGTAGGACATACAGCGAAAGCTTTTTAAAGAATACGGAAAGCGGAAGCACGTGCAAGGCAATCATTTGTGTTTATAAAGCATATACAGTTGTATTTTTTCGAAAATGACAGATCGTTTCGCTAGATAAGACACTTATTCCTCGTCTGGTATCGTTTAAAGCCCTTTGAAGCTGCACTGAAACTGTAATTTTGACCTTCAACCGTTTGGAGGCCATTGAAGTCCACTATAAGGAGAATAATCCTGGAATGTTTTCAACAAAAACCTTAATTTCTTTTCAACTGAAGAAAGAAAGACATGAACATCTTGGATGACATGGGGGTGAGTAAATTTATCAGGAAAATTTTATTTAAAAGTAGACTAATCCTTTAAAGGGTTAGTTTACCCTAAAATGAAAATTCTGTCATTTATTACTCACCCTCATGCTGTTCCAAACTCGTAAGACTTTTGTTCAGCTTTAGAACACAAATGAAGATCTTTTTGATGAAATCTGAAAGATTTCTGTCCCTCCATTGACTGCTTTTGTAACAACCACTTTGATGCTTCAAAAAGTTCATAAAGAGATTGGACAAGAACAAACCTCTTCCGGAAGCTCAAACGTGCTGCGTAACCAATCAGGTTCATTCTCATGTGTTAAGCAGCACGTTTGAGCTTCCGGAAGAGGTTTGTTCTTGTCCGTCATTCAGGTTCGGTTGAGCTTCTTTTTATGTTTGCTGATCAGTGTTTACATGTGAGTAAAAGCCTAAATTAAATCTGTTCATCAAAAATTTGGACTAAACCGCTTGATTCACATGGATTAGTTTTCCGATCTCTTTATGAATTTTTTTTGAAGCGTCAGACTGGTAGTTGCAAAGGCAGTCAATGGAGAGACAGACATCTCTCAGATTTCATCAAAAAGATCTTCATTTGTGTTCCAAAGATGAACGAAGGTCTTACAGGTTTAGAACGACATGAGGGTGAGTAATTAATGACAGAATTTTCATTTTGGGATGAATTAACCCTTTAACACCCAGACTGTTAATTGCGTATCCACAATAATAAAGGTTTTGAAGACATTAAAAACCAGATACTTTTGAACAAACATTCTATTAATGTTACTAGAAGAACATTTTTTTCTAACTTTAAATGTTAGGAAAGCTCCTTAAAAAATGATGACAGACTCATAAAGATTCATTGACCAATCAAATAGTCTCTTGAAAGTCACCTTTTGTGTTCCACAGAACATAAATATATATGCATAATAAATATGTATAATATAATATAATAGTATAATATCTACAAATATATGTTGGGGATTTGGCTGTTTAATTTTATTGACATGCCAAGAAAATATTTTCCATGTATTTTTCATTCATTATGCTCAGTCTTGAAGGTTCCCGTGGATTTTTATTCCCAGTGGTGCACTTTATGGGGCCTTTCTGTGCTGTCAAAGCAAGCGGGCCCTTTTGATCAGAGCTCACAAAATGTCAGGGCACAGTCGGGCAGCGGTAACCCCACCAGGCTGAACTTTGAAGCTTAAGAATGTACGCCTTCACTTATCTGGACACTTGGTACATTTAGTTCTGAGGATGTTTTTCCTCTTAGAACATTCAGTTCAAATAACAAACAGCGTGATGGATTGGCTGGGTCAGGCTGAATCCGTTAAACATGAGGGCAGGAAAGGTGATTGCTACAGAACTGGCAGAGATGGACATCAAACTCATTACTCTGTTCTTTGCAAAGTCTCTTTGCCATTTCTGTCTCTGTACTCTGTCACATCAGTCAGGAGGATGAAGAATGAGCGAGCATAGAAGGGCTGTTGCTTTCTAAGAGATCTGCTTATGGCCTCTGGAAAAACAGCTGTAGAACAAATCAAATGATTAATATAAAAATACAAAATCTTGATACAAGCAACAGATTTATGTAAAGAAACTGGAATTTTACTATATGTCCCAAAATACTGGCCTCTTAGACTAACCCTAGAATAAATCCTGACCATAAAGAATGCTACGAAGCTCACATTGTAAACATTACATCTATTTCTGAATGCTCTAATGTACATCTACAATCTACATGCTGTAGAGTATGCTAAATACTAGTATTACAATGTAGACTACACTATAAAATGTACGTATAGGCTTACTGTATAAATAAGCTACCTGTTTGCACCCTATTCAGTATACTAGTACATACTATAGTATATACATAGGGTGAATTCAGGGTGATTGGAATACTTTTTGCCATTGAGATGACTTGGAAAAGTGACCCAATCAACCTGAATTCACCCAACTAAGTGCATTCTACAAAGTATACTTGTATGCATACTCTATACTAGGGATAGGCAACGTCGTTCCTGGAGTCCCACTGTCCTGCAGAGTTTAGCTCCAAAACTAATCAAACACATCTGAACAAGCTAATCAATGTCTTCACTAAGGCAGGTGAGTTTTTTTCAGGGTTGGAGCTAAACTCTGCAGGACAGCAGGACTCCAGGGCTTCATCCAAAAACATATGTAGCTGACTTGCCTCGCTGCCCTGTCAGGCAATGATTTTGCAGGCAGCGTTTGCGTGTGAAGACACCTTAATGAAACTGATTTCGGACAGACTTCTGAGGCAGCGTAACAGTTTAATGATCTACAGCTAAATAGCGCAAGCTTTGGTAAGAACTAAACAAATATTTATTTACTACGATAATAATTTCTCGCTAGAAATGACATCAGAAGTGGAAAACGTTGATCAAAAATGTACATTTACACACAAACTAACCAGAAACCGCAAATTTCAGATGTCAACTGTCATGAATGGAACGCATAGAATTGTGGGATATCAAATGCAGCGATGGATACATCAAAGCAACTGGAAGGCAAGCCTGCAACCTTTAGCCAAAAAAGCGTAACGGCTAATGCTAACGCTCCGCCTCTGGAGACCAGAGGCTGTTTTTTGAATGGATATCAATGGACGAGAGGCTTCACTATGCTGATTAAACAGCTTTTGTGGGGAAATAGCTAATCATTTAATTAATCGACAGCCTGTTTGCTTATCTTGACTTCACTTTACTGCCATTACATGATACGCTTTTTTGACTAAAGGTTGCAGGCTTGCCTTCCAGCGGCTTTGATTGGGCGGCTCCAGTGTCAGCATCATGCGCATACATCGTGCTGCTCACGTGATCAGCTTTGGCCAATACTGAGCCGGCATTCTGACGTAAACACGGAAGCCTTCACTGTGCTTACTGCATCATCTGCGTAAGGATAATGACAGGGAAGAGAATAAAGTTGTTATTTTTGTTTTGTTTTTGTGCACAAAAAGTATTCTCGTCGCTTCATAACATTAAGGTTGAACTACTGTAGTCACGTTGACTATTTTAACGATGTCTTTAGTACCTTTCTGGACATTGAAAGTGTTGAATGAGAGAGGTAGACCTACATGAGCACATGAATTTAAGACAGGCCTAATGCCGGCTTTGTGTTGCAATTTGCGATGGTCACTCGATTTTCCAAGAATTTAATAATATTCCATGAGTTATTCTACTGGACATGGAATCTCTCATTTGTTTTCCCAAATCTTCACTCACGTCATTTTCGCAGGGGATTATAAACGTTTTTTTCTTTTGTTCACTTTTACACTTAGTCCATTCTACAAAGTATAGTAGGCCTAAATATAATTTTCTTCCCATTTATACAAAGTACCACACACATTTTCAGTTGAAATAAAAGATATACAACAACAACCTCTCACTTGAAGCAAGAACAAATCTATCAGCAAAGTCTTGCAATGTGAAAAGGGCAACATGAAAGTGAGGGAGAAAGATTTGTCATGTTGCGCCATCTAGTGGAGATAAATTATTGAAATTTTTTTTTTCTTTTAGTTTGAACAAATCAGCTATTTTAAAGTGGTTTAATAGAGGGCAAGCGTCTCAAAATTTAAACAAACCTCCATGAAGTATCTAAGTGGCAAAGGACTGTCAGAGAATCAGTGAAGATAAAATAAGAAAATTATATCTAGGCTAACAAAATTACAACAAATACCTGCCACTATTATGCATCAAAGGTTTTGTGTTTGGCATGATGGCTTTTATAAACAAGAGGAAAGGAGATTAAAATACTGCTTCTTCCTGTAATGTAACTTGTGAATCAAACAACATTCTTTTGAAAAAAATGATCACATCATTTTGATGATGGGTTTTGTTAGGATTAATGTCTTAATATAACCCAAAACAAATCAAATATACAAATATAACTAAGCATTACATTATTTTACTCAGGCTGATGATCCCTTGCAATTTCAGATTCACTATTACTATTTTACCATCAGCAAATGGCAAATTCAGCTCTTCTTGAATAAGCATCCGAGTTCTTAAATTACATCATTATAGTAAATTATGAATATGCATTTATCTGCAATACCTTCAGTTTATTCCAGATGCCTGACATATGTAATTGATGATTGTTCGTTTTTTCGTCATATGCCAGAAAATGATCTGAAACGTGCATTACTGCATCTTTAAAAATTGATCTTGATCACAAGAATTAAGCTTGTAATTTTTTTTTCAAAAAGACAGATTTAAGAGGTGTTTCTTTTTGCAAACTCATACTACCAATCAAAAAATTTAAATTTTTATTAACATTAATACACAAGGACACAAAGCCAGGCCTCAAGCGACCATCTTCTGTCAGTATCATTCACATTAACCAGAATTATTCTTTAATTCTCATTGGTGTCACTGTAGGTGAAGATCTCCACATTTGACCACAGATGATGTCGACGCGCTTACATGTGCACAATGCTTCACTTTTGAGTCTCAGAGTGGTTGTGCTCATCATAGCTCCTGTCTTTTTTTCAGTATGATATTTCGCACAAGGGCTGTGGCTTCCTTTCGAATGTCCTCTATGGGCTCCTCCGGCTTCCAGAAACGCAACACCTGGCCTTCCGGACTCACAAGAAACTTCCAGAAGTTCCATTTTGGCATCCTCTGTACTGAATCTAGAGAAAAGGTTGAGACATATACAAATTATAAATACTGAGTTCATAATTATTCATTATTAATATAAATTCATTCATTTAGAAATGTCCTCATATTTAAAACGAGAGGTTATGATTTGCTTTACTATACATAGCTGGGCTTTCACAAAAATGTACAGGGTCTGGGATAAAATATTTATGGGTGGGTTCCCTTTGTGCAGTGATCTACCATAAGTTGTTTCCCAATTCCCAAATGTACTTAAGTGTATGACTTTTATATATTTTGCAATTTCTGGGGAAACAAGCAACAGCAACCGTTGGTGACCAGATGGAGCGTGCCGGGCGACAAAGTTGCGTGACAAAGTTGCATTTAACTTTATGCAAATGAAGAGTGACTTTTGGGAGCGACAGCCAATAGGAGAGAAGACAGTAAAGCTCACGTGGTATTTCTCCTCTCAGCTCCCATTGACTAACACAGTAGGAAAAAAAAAATACTATGGTAGTCAATGGGGTGTGCGATCTGCTTGGTTACAAATGTTCTACCAAATATCTTCTTTTGTGTTCAGCAGAAGAAAGAAATTTGGAACAACTTGAGGGTGAGTAAATGATGACAGAAATTTCATTTTTGGGTGAACTATCCCTTTAACAAACATTTCTTTTGGTATCTTCATTTTTAAGGTCCTCGATGGTTCAGTCCCAGAGATATGGCGATAATAATGTGGCTCCATGAGAAAATTAGTCAATAGTACACATTTTCAGTGTTCAAAAACAAATTTTGTTGGTCACTATGCATACAGCTTATACTTTTTACATTTAAAGAGCAATATATGAAGAAAAAATAATGCTGAAACAAATGCATCTCATTTTTTCAATCAACACAATTGCATATAGAACATGCCTGAGTGCCATAAATATTGCTTTTCCAAAGTTTGCAAGCCCGTAACTCTAAAAGTATTCATGATATCTTAATATCCTTCTAGATTCTCATTCTTAATAAACTTTTCTTTTGAAATCTTCATTTTCAAGGCCCTATGCCATTCCCATAGATATGGGGATCTCAATGCGACTTTATGTTCAAATTGTTGAGTTTTACCTATTTTCAATGGTTGAAAAACAAATGTGGGTAACTTTTCAAACAGCTGATACTTGTTGTGTTTGAAGAGAAATGTCTGAAGAATAAATAATGTTCAAACTAGAAATGTCTTATTTCTATGAAAACATAGAACACACCTCTCTGAACAATATCAAAAATTAGAGTCAGGGAAGTTTCTGAAATTTAGCAAAATGCCATAGAAGTGTGAATGAGTACTTAAAGGTGATACAGAGGATCTTTTCGTCGACTGAGAACCCAAACACTGTTAGTGAGTTTTTTAAATGAGCGCATGCGTAAGAACAACCCCCCTTCTTCACAGGTCATTTCGATGGAACGCCTCCCAAAACTCGTGCAGGAGTATTGGAACACGAGTGTTTGTTTACCACCGGCATTCGCTGTGTCGTGTTAGTGGATTCATTATGTCGGACTCACCGCAGGTAACTCATAATCTGCAGTTGTTACTCCTGTCTCCTGACAAAAACATTGCATGCGGCGCCTGTGGAGTGTGGAAAGTTACTGGAGCGCGCAGCCGCGCCCGTCTCTCACAAGGAACGTAATGGCAGTGATTGACAAGCCAGAGGGCCAATCGGCTGATGTTTTTAAGGCCCTACCTCGTGCACAGATGATGTATATTAATATTATTCCTTTCAGTGCACCTAATAAATAGTCTTTTATCAGTTAGTAAAGACAGTTTCAAGTAATATTGCAAAAATGTATAAAACAAAACATCCTCTTTAGCACCTTTAAATTGGGATGCACCAACACCTCAAGATACTGATGTTATGCACAACATTTTGTTTGGGTTCATTGTGTTCTTTCAATGTACTTCTATGTTCATGCTTTCTATTTTGAAAACTGACTATAAGTGCTGTATAAAATAAATATACCGTTGTAACGTTGTTATTATTAATCATTTCTTACTATAAAATAGTAACAGATGGCCACGTGATGTCGAACGGCGGTGACCACGAGGGGTCGCCCTTCCCCGCTGTGAAGAATAAATCTAGAAAACACATAATCCTGGAGTTTTCAGCTCTAAATCGTTTTTATGTAATTACTCATAGTGCTACAATTGTTATTTTGTGTAAAACTTTAAAGTTACTGAATGAAAATATTCTCAGGTAAAACCTACCTGTGATGAATCTGAATGCGGGCTCCGCCTCAGACCCCATTATTTTGATCTTGCTAAAGATGGGGAACGTCACACCGTAGTTGGATTTGGCAAAAGCCTCTATTTCTCGACTGGTTCCTGATTCGGTGTCCCCGTACTGCGAGCAGGGAAACGCGAGCACGTTAAAATGCGAGGTGCCGAGCTCTCGGTGAAGCTCCTGCAGAGCCCGGTAATGCTGCTCCGTTAACTCGCTCCCACTCGCCACGTTTACAACCAGAGAGACCTATTATCAGAGACAGCGAGCCCTCGAGTGACAATACTGCTGCACAAAACACACCAGAACAAGTATGTGTTCTCAAAAGCCTTACAAATAAAGTCACACCACCTAAAACAGAAAAAAAACTGCATAACTTACTTTCCCCCGATACTTTTCCAGAGACACAGTCCTGCCTCTCGCGTCCTTCACTTCAAACGAGTAGAAATCTTTGGCTTTTCGCGATTTCGACAGTTTACTCTGCAGTAGGTACAGTGAGCCCATGCACACGGCCACACTCAGCAAGACCTTGAGCAGTCCTGCTCTAGACGCAGAGGATTTGGTGGGGTATCCCCCAAGCGCCTCCATGATGGAGGAGAAATATGTGGAGAAATCTGGGAGAAAAACTTCTCTGCTGGTCAGAATATTGGGCGTGTCAGAAAGTTATTCCAATTGGTTGAGAAGGCTGTCAGTTACACACAAGGTGGAAAGAAGGAAAATAAGCAAGTTGTGGAGCAGCTCAGCAGAACCTAAAATTTCATTCACTCTTTTGTTATCGTCTGCCAAGACCTTTTATGATTTCTACTCTTTTATTTTAAGATCTTGCCAAAAGGCCAGAAGCATATAGCTATGTGAATCGGTACATTCCCAACCTGACAGCAACATAGAGTTGGCCCAGATCCGGCCCACATGTACCAGATGTGGGCCGGATCTGGGCCACACTATGTTGCTGTCTGGGAAATTTCTATATATCCTAATTATTGTTAATATAAAATTAATTTTTCCAGGAGCTCATTGCTTCTACCTTCAGTTAAACTGCTAACAGTGATTGTAAATGAATTACATAAATTATTACATTATTTGCCAACTGCATTCTTTAAATTGTAATGTTGACATGCATTCTCTGTAAAGCTGCTTTGAAACGATATGTATCGTGAAAAGCGCTACAAATAAATGCAAATTGAATTGAATATATAACCTAGAATTAGCCATTTCATTCTTCTCTGTGTTTAAGTTTGACTATTCTGCACGCCAAATAGGTTAACCCCCCAGACAGCAACATAGTGTGGCCCAGATCCGGCCCACATCTGGTCCGTGTGTAATCCACATGTACCAGATGTGGGCCGGATCTGGGCCGTCACTATGTTGCTGTCAGGGCCAGTATGAAAGTTGCTCACAACAGGTGGTACAATACATGATCTATCGGTGCGTTGCAAAGAACATTATTAGTGACCAACATCACAGCGACTGCAACAGTTTATCGCCATGTGTGTGTGTGTGTGTGTGTGTGTGTGTGTGTGTGTGTAGGTGCGTTCACGCAGCCTTGTAATTCCTGTAGTTACGAGATTCTAGCTTGTAAAAAGTGTTCATGTCCTCGTAGAGCTCGTAATTACAGCTTGTAAAGGCGGGCGTACACGGTGCGATTTTTGCTGTCGTACGAGTTCGCATGCGATTTTTTTTCATCGTGTGGAAATCGTGTGTGCTCGCATGGTCGCGTGCCTTACGAGCACTTCCCGACCTCCCGATCATTTTTAAACATTTCAAAAAAGTTTGTGAGCTATCGGTTTGAATTCGTGACGTGTGCTGTTGAACGAGCCGATTTTTCGATCTGTCTGAAGTTGACCAATCAGGAGCTAAGAAAAACCACAGAAGAAGAAGAAAGATAAAGATGGCAGTGCCACGGCGAATTTGAAAAGGAGGATAAACTGGCTGAACTTTGGGCGAGCGCTGTATGATGTGTCTAGCAGTGTGTATACGACAGGGTCGTCTGAGATGATATTTTACAGCGGATCGCTCAGGAGCTACAGTTATCAGGTTAAAAAATTAATTATGCTTGATATGACTCGACTCATGATCCGCTCTTGATCACCGCATGAAATTTCTCTGTACTGTACGTGTTGGTAGCCATTAAAGAATAGATATTTAGTTTCATATTTATGTTTAAATATGCCTATTATAATGTTATTTTTTTACTTAATCTATTTGATTAAGACAAGTGAACAAGTAAGACAGAATACATCATAAGATGCGCAATAGGCCTACATCTGAAGACATGGAGAGGGTCAGACATGATTTTGACCACTTTATTAAATTTTGTTTTGTAGAAATGTCACGGTTGCACAAAGACAAGATGTTAGGATCCAAGCGCAGCATTTATTGGGTAATCCACAAACGTAAATCCAAAGACAGGCAAAGGTCAAAATCCAGATAACAGTCCACAAAAACAAAAAGCCAGGAGTACAAAGGTGCACGTAACATAATACAACAAACCACAACCAAAGACAGAAACAACCGAGTATAAATAGACAGACACAAATGATATAATACAAAACAGCTGAGTGCAATGAAGTGCTAATGAGTCCAGGAGGGGAATTATGGGAAATGAAGTTTAAACAGGTGACAAAAGTCCATGTTGGAGTGCCCTCTAGTGGCTAAACAGGGCACTCCAACTCATGATCATGACAAGAAAGCCTTTCTTTAAAGTGAATTTCGTTTTGTAAAAATGTTATGTTAATTTTAATCAATGTTTCATCAACCAATTGCCTGGATTTAATAAATAAGAAGCAAATATATTCATGGATGTGCGGGTGCGATCACTTGCACTTGATCTGGAGCGCGTCTTATAGGCTAAACGAACTGAAACTCAAATGAACTGAAACTATGAACTATAGGCTGTTTGCCTCACAGACACGAGAAAAATATCTATAGAAAGCTTGAAATGCCTTCTTTTAAACGAAATAATTCAAAATGAAAATAAATGGGCTTCTCTCTGATTATGTAGCTAATCCGAATGAAACGTGCATTCTGCACATCCACTGCGGAGATGATGAGAGTCAGCAATGTCAACTTCATCTTGCAGCCGACACTGATTTAGAAAACATTAGATTATTAAAAAACAATTAAAATGTCTCCTTGCTGTTTTTTGTCACATTCATAATCATTTCTTTTGCCGGTTCTTTATGGCAAGGTTTATGCGTGCGCTTGAGTGCTATTATAATAGTTTATTCTCTCCAGTATTTAAGAAATTGAATGTGATTAATCAACTAATCAATGTGATTAGTAATGGCTTGAACAACTAGTCGATGAGAAAAAAAAAACTTATTTCACATAGGCATTTTCTATCCAGCATGAAACAAATTCTGATTTGAGCTCGCGCTCCGCTCGCATGCTCTCTCTCTCTCTCTCTCTCTCTCTCTCTCTCTCTCTCTCTCTCTCTCTCTCACATACACACGGAACTTTGCGCGAATGCTTCGGAAATCGGCAGGTCGAAAAATCGTGTCGTATATCACCTCGTCCGTGCGATTTTCACGTGTGCGTAGACATACGATCTTCCGACCATCAGAATTCGCACCGTGTACGCCCGCCAGCTAGGAGTTTTCTAAAAGCTCCCCAGATGTAATTCTGAGATATTAAGTCGCAATTGCGTGATAAAAAGTCAGAATTCTGACTTTTTTTCTCGCAATTCTGACTTTTTTTCTCACTACTGTGTGGAACGTTATTTCTCATAGTTCTTACTTTGCTTGCGTTTCCTTTCATTGCGACTGACCATCAGGATTGCTGCTTCGTTATTATACATTAAATAGACTATCAGGACTGCTGCTTTGTTATTATTATACATAAAAGAGGACATCATAAAGGATTATTTTTAGCGCCGATTTACCAATAAAGAAATTTAGATTTTACTGAAGGAGACACATAAAGATTAGTCTACGGACATATGTATTATGCAGGAATATGCATATAGAATGTTTCCACGGTAACCTTGTACATGAGCACAGCGTTTCAAGGAGAAAAAAAACAGCTTTTACTGCCATCTAGTGGGCTTAATACTAAAACACCAATTCCTATCATGTTTCATCAACTTTGCAACTCAAGGGTAGAATCATGCAATTCTGCAAATTACAGTCGAGGTATTTGGGGAATAAAAGCTGTTTTTAACAGAATGTATACACAAATGAATTTGACAATAATAACAATATAATAGTAATAATAATAAGAATCAGCTGTGGCGGAGGCGCAATAAATCAGATAAAGCTGAAGTGGCACATTTTATTCACCAACAGCTTCAGACTTCACGGCAGCACGGCTATCGTTGGATGCACTGTTACACAGACAGACACTGACCATCAGTTAACTTTCGTGATAAAAAGTCAGAATTCTGAGATATAAAGTCGCAATTGCGTGATAAAAAGTCAGAATTCTGACTTTTTTTCTCGCAATTCTGACTTTTTTTCTCGCAATTGCGACTTTATATCTCAGAATTCTGACTTTATAACTCGCAATTGTGAGATATGAACTCGCAATTGCGAGTTAAANAAAATCTCTAAAATTTATAAAATATTATGAAGAAATGTTTAAAGAAAATACATGTATTTAAAAGCTTTCCTTACATGTCAATGTCTGTATGTTATTGTACCACTAATGCTAGTGTATGCATTCTTATGTCAATTTATCTTGTCATTTTTTTTAATTTTTATTTATTTTATATATATATTTTTTTGTATGTGTATATTTGTATGCTATTCCTTGACAATGTTCTTATGTTACTGAGCATTAAAAAAAAAAAAAANGATTCCGGTAAATACGAGGTGGCGTGAACGCAGCATGTGTGTGTCTCGTGACCATCACTATTGTGACAAAAAGTGAAAGTATATGTTCAAAGTTGGTGTTTCGCCATTTTAAACAGAATCGATTCTTTACAATATGTATATCGTGTGTTTCATAGAAATGTTAATAAAAGTAGGAATTGAATTTGTTTAACTGCTAGAAGGATTTTCAGTATTGTGATCAAGGTGTGTCCAAGACAGGTACCGAAAGGTTACAGGTGACTTCCGCAATAGTGCTAATATTTGATCCGAAGAACGTAATACAGATTTTAAGTGCGTTCTGTGATTGTTCAAAACGGCATTTGTTTTAACATAGTAACTGTAGGCCTTTAATTAAGCGAGAATTATTTCTCTAGTTGAACTGTTCAGCTGAATTATAAAGGCTGTTTCATTTCTTCGTGTTTACCTGTTCAAAGTCAGTGGTGGACATCAGACACTGTGAAGTGTCAGCTCCATCATGGATGATACACAAACATCCAGAGATGAAGATTGTTTATAGGATGCAGGTACGAGTACTGAAATATTAAATACTTTCCTTCTGTTATGGAAAAAGATGTCTAAAAATGTACATTAAAGTGCATTAAAGCAAATTAAAGTCTTCTCGGAGTTCTTATTGCTGAAAAATAATGTGTTCTGATATGAAGGAGTAAACTGAATCTATTCTCTGTTATAGTTCAGTCCAGCAGGAGAAATCAGACTCACCAGAGCCCAGCTGTGTGTCTATGAAGAGTGATCGGTCTATGGAACCTAGTGGAGACACCTGTTCACATTACAGGTATAAACTTTTTGTATATGACAAATAAAAAATAAAGTATGACATTTTTGTATTAGAATCTGAATGAAGCAGTCAGTCAGATCATGAGTAACATGAATTTAATCAAAATGGAGGCAGTTTTACACCCGGACTCTGTTTTAATCATTCTCGGGGACTTTAATAAAGCCGTTCTCTCACGTGAACTTCCAAAATACAGACAGCATGTTACTTGTCCCACCAGAGACAGTAATACACTGGATCACTGTTACACAGCAATAAAGGATGCATATCACTCTGTCCCACGGGCAGCTTTGGGGCTCTCTGATCACTGTCTAGTTCATCTCATACCGACCTACAGACAGAAACTAAAATCAGCTAAACCTGTAGCAAAGACTGTAAA
>RJVU01027559.1:5596644-5670262 GCA_003731715.1 Anabarilius grahami | reverse complement strand
CCAAGTAGCTTGTATATAAATAGCCATGACATCCTGTAAATCAAATTTTACTAACCAGATATAAAACACAGAGATTCATTGAATCAGACAGATAATCAAACACAGGGAGGTGAAAAGAAACACAACTAGGTACCAGCTGTGGAGGTGTGTTTAGATCTTGCCTGATTGTAAATTCTCACAAGATTTAAAATGTGAACTATTACATCTGTGTCCTGGAGCAAGTACATTGTTACTAAGTAAAAATTGTTGGCATAATCATTAATGATGAAAATTCCAACAATATCCAAATGTCTGATTCTTTATTTCCTTTATGACATGTAAGGTCAACCCCGCCATACAGATCTGTCATAACAGAACCGATCTGTAAGAAAATGAAGCATGATGAAACTTTAAATCAAGACTTTAATGAAAGATTGCATCCTGGTTTAAGGTAAATTGTAGGATTTTTATATTTTTTGCTCATCACATGTTATTAAAACACATGATAATTTATAATTTAATAATTTACACATTCCATAAACCTAATAAAACAGTAAACATTTTGCTCTATATATTTACCGCTTTAACTCATTGGTAAAGGCATTTTGATTTTACAGCCATGATTTTAACCTCGCTGAAGCCTTCAACACATTTAGATCAAATCTGAGGAAGAAGTTTCAGTGTCTGTTTGAAGAAACAGCAAAGCAGGGAAACCCAACACTCCTGAATGAGATCCACACTGAGCTCTACATCTCAGAGGGTGAAAGTGGAGAGATCAGTAATGAGCATGAGGTGAGACAGATTGAGGCACAATCCAGGAGAGCAACAACAGAGGACACACCGATCAAATGCAATGACATCTTTAAACCTTTACCTGGACAAGACAAACCCATCAGAACTGTGCTGACAAAGGGAGTCGCTGGCATTGGAAAAACAGTCTCTGTGCAGAAGTTCATCCTGGACTGGGCTGAAGGAAAGGAGAATCAGGACGTCCAGCTCATATTTCCACTTTCTTTCAGAGAGCTCAATCTGATGAAGGACAAAAAACGTACTCTTTCAGATCTTCTTCATGTCTTTTTCCCTGAAATAAAAGAAATGGACAGTTTTAGTGATGCACATAATGTGTTGTTCATTTTTGATGGTCTGGACGAGTGTCGTCTATCTCTGGATTTTGAAAGCAATGTAAGGTTGTGTGATGTGACTGAATCAGCCTCAGTGGACGTGCTGCTGATGAACCTCATCAAGGGGAATCTGCTTCCTTCTGCTCTCGTCTGGATCACTTCACGACCAGCAGCAGCTGATCTCATTCCCTCTGAGTGTGTCCATCGAGTGACAGAGATACGAGGCTTCAGTGATCCACAGAAGGAGGAATACTTCAGGAAGAGAATCACTGATCAGAGTCTGGCTGACAGAATCATCTCACCCCTGAAATCATCAAGGAGCCTTCACATCATGTGTCACATCCCAGTCTTCTGCTGGATCTCAGCCACTGTTCTAGAGAAGATGTTGAGTGAAGCAGAGAATGGAGAGATTCCCAGGACTCTCACTCAAATGTACACACACTTCCTGATCCTTCAGACCAACATCAAACATGAGAAGCACTATGAGAAGAAAGTGAAAGATGAAGACATGATTTTCAAACTGGGGAAATTAGCATTTCAGCAGCTTGTGAAAGGCAATCGGATCTTCTATGAGGAAGACCTGAGAGAGTGTGGCATTGATGTGACAGAAGCATCGGTGTACTCAGGATTGTGCACTCAGATCTTCAGAGAGGAGTTTGGATTGTATCAGGAGAAAGTCTTCTGCTTTGTTCATCTGAGCATTCAGGAACATCTAGCGGCTCTATATGTGCACCTCTCCTTCTCAAACAACAACATAAATGTGCTTAATAAAAGAAAGAAACCAACTCATGGAGACCAGGTTTCATTATCTGAGCTCCATCAGAGAGCTGTGGATGAGGCTTTACAGAGTAAAAATGGACATCTGGACCTTTTCCTGCGTTTCCTTCTGGGTCTGTCACTGGAGTCTCATCAGATTCTTCTACAAGGACTGATGACACAGACAAGAAGCTGCTTTGACAGCAATGAGAAAACTGTTGAATATATCAAGAAGAAGATCAAAGCCACTCGCTCTCCAGAGAAATCCATCAATCTGTTCCACTGTCTGAATGAACTGGATGATCATTCACTAGTGGAGGAAATACAGCAGTATCTGGAAAAAGAAACAATAAATAAAGTCAAACTCTCTTCGTCTCAGTGGTCAGCTGTAGTTTTTGTGTTGTTGACATCAGAGAAGAAGCTGGATACGTTTTATATTCATAAATTCATCAGAGGTAAAAATAAAGCAGAAAATATGAAAGTTCTTAAGAAGCTGCTGCCTGTGATTAAAGAAGCCAGATCAGTTCAGTAAGTATTGCTTCACTTTACTTCACAGCATAAAAACAATATTATATTGTCTATTTGCAGTGTTGTACTGTGCTGTTGTCTGTCAAAATTATCATACTGAGTGCTTCACCTCTAATGGATTCCATCTGTGAAAAAATAGGTTAGACTACACACATTTTAGTATCCATTAGGTATACAAACACATCTTATACAAAGCAGTCATACAGATGCAGATTTAAGGATGTCATGCAGTTTTTTTGAGGGAGAAACAGTAACAGTCCTAGTGACAGTGACATTCCCATCATCATGCATTTCCATTATATGGAAAACAACAGGATAATAAATAAATACAAATAAGTAAATTTGTGTTCCATGTGAAAAGTCATCAATCCAAGCACTTTTGTTTTATTATCAACATTATATACTTTTAATTTATTATACATTTTCACTGCAATACATTTTAAAATGTCTTAAAAATGCCCAATTATACCTGTTCACAATATATAGAAGTTGCCACACAAATGTCTATGTAAGACATCCTGAACCTGTCATCAGTTATTGTAATTATATGCATCAAGGTATTTTCATATTCATTTTTTGTTTTGCATAAATGTAAAGTGTTGCAATAAGTCTCATTTTGTCATTGCTTTTGTTTTTCAGTTCAAGTTATCATCTTGAAATATCCAAACAAACAATTACAAAATTTCCACCGATGTTTGTGAGAAAGGGATGAGCATTCGTGTCGCTGCTCATTAAACTTAATGTGCTTCACTTATCAGCTCTAACACAGCAGCTATATAGACGTGAATATTGAGTTTGTTTTCATAGCCTATTAATTTGACCAAAGAACAAACAGACAGCAGAATGGAGATAATTGAGATTAAGGATATCTATGATGTAAATGTGTTGATGTTTCATTGTGTCAACACTGTGCACATGCTTCGTGGAATTGGTCTTATGATGTAGCATTTTAATTAGAACGAGGACAAGTATCAGGACTGACACAAATGCCAATATTGGTACTGGTGCATCTCTATAAATTCCTACTGTTCATCATGTTCACCTTTCTTTATGATTATTTCAGTTACACTTTATTTTACAGTACATGTACTTGCAATGTATTTACCCAAGTAAGTACTGGTAATATAAGGTAACTACATGGGTTAAGGTTAGGTTTAGGGTTGGTTCAGTAGGTTAATACCTAGCTATAGCCCAGTTATTGTAATTGCTACAATAAATACGTAGTATGTACATGCAGAACAGCACTGTAAAATGAAGTGCTACTATTATTTCTGTTTAAAATATTTTATATGTAAACACACACATACATTCACACACATTTATACAGTAAATGGAAATGGCAAATATATATATATAAAAAAAAAAACATTTAAATAAGCTAATTCCTGATCTGATCTGCGTTATGAACTGAGACTGCAGAGTGTGTTATTGTTCTCTACAGGTTGTGGAGGTGTGATATCACAGATGAAGGTGGTGCTGCTCTGACTTCAGCTCTGAGATCAAACCCCTCACACCTGAGAGAACTGGATCTGTCTGGAAATAAACTAGGAGATTCAACAGTGAAGCTTCTCTCTGCTGTACTGGAGAATCATCACTGTAAACTGGAGAGACTGAAGTAAGATCATCTCTCTACTAGTCACATGATCTCAGACACATTCTCCAGTAGTTTCTAGTGTTTTGGGATTATAATCAACATTAATAAATGTTTTACAATAATCATATTCAGTCTCAGTACAATAATAATTGAAGCTTATTTCATTCATATGCATGTTTCATCACATCACATAGTAAAAAGGAAACAACTGCACACTCACTGAAGCATAAAGACTGATTTAATATACCAACGTTTCGGCTCGTAGTCTTTAGTTTAACAAGAAAGGAGAATAGCATAGTCTAAATAGGAACTGTAATTATATATAGCTGAGAGCAATGAGATCAGAACATCCAATGAGTAACTAGCAATTGGATTCAAACATGAGAGGTAACAAACTCAACAAATTAAACTATACAAGCAAAATATAGAAATAAAATTACAATCCAGAAAATTAATTTTAACATCCACAAAACATTTTACTGAAAACAAAAACATCAGAATAATCTTTATCAAAACTTTAAATAGTAAACCAAATAAAAATTAAATGCTGACATGAAAAAAATATTGAAATCAAGTAATCACAAAAAGCTTCAGAAAACAACTTAAATAAGTCAACATTTAAACCATGTGGAGTCAAGGTTTTTAGTTTATGAATCCAGAAAGACTCCTGTTTGAGTCGAATTTGGTCCAAATCACCACCTCTCCTCGGTGAAGATATTTTCTCGATTCCTATATAACGTAATGAAGTAATAGCATGATTAAAATCAGTGAAATGTACTGCCAATGGATAATTCCTGTTTTTACATCTTATAGCATACGATGTTCAGCAATGTGTGTTTTAAGTTCTCTACTGGTTTTGCCTACAAGGGCAAGTTAAGAGATGGAGGACTGCTTTGGTTTTACAGCTGATTTTAATTTTGATAGGGATCGATTTACCGGTATGTGGGTGTTTAAACGATGTACAACGATACGTATAATTACACTGATTACACGAACCACATTGGTAATTTCCATCTGGAATAGGTGTCAGACTCATTTGAGTTGTTGTTGATGGGGAGATAAATCTGATCTCACTAAATAATCTCGTAAATTTCTTCCACGTGTAAACACCACGAGAGGGGAATTATGGAGAGATACGAGTTTTGCATCAGATTATCTTTTTGATTTGTTCTGAACATTTTGTGTATTTTGTGGAAAACATAACATTGAAACTTTTCTTCTTTATTTTTTTTTTCATTAATAAATCTGAACGAGACTTGTCTTCAATTTTTTGTTCTGCGACTTGAATTTGATTAACCTTAATATGGGACTTACATTTGTCCCTATTTTTAAAATGACTCTGATATCAAAGTGGATACGTTAAATTTTTTTTAGAAACATTAAACTTAAGGAATTTTTTGGTTCACAAACAGCAATTATAATTTACCATCTACTCAAGCTGATACAAGTGTAACCCCCTTTTAAAAAGAAGTACTTTTAACCCACCTTTGAAACATAATGCATCTATTGAAACTTATTGTAGACTTGTTGACCTGATACCAAGCTCGTATACGTGTACTCGTACTCGTAAAAATACCCCTGATACCAAAGACCGATACCTCACGTGACGTAACTGACAGAATTTTCCGTGCACAGAGACACCGGCGGCAGCAGCAGAAACAATGTCAGCCTCAGCGGTGTGGAAATACGTGAAAATTAATGATGACAACACACACATTGCGAACTGCATGCTTTCGATCACAATTCGTTATCGATTAGTGAAGACGGGATAGGCGGAATCGCGCTGACACAGACCAGTATGGGGGTAGGATTATAGCAAAATTCCAAATAAATAGATTATGATCCACAAATAAATTTAAAGATATTCACAAAAAATA
Source organism: Anabarilius grahami (assembly GCA_003731715.1). NCBI lineage: Eukaryota > Metazoa > Chordata > Actinopteri > Cypriniformes > Xenocyprididae > Anabarilius > Anabarilius grahami. Next base: position 5,664,407 of record RJVU01027559.1, on the reverse strand, counting down.
ATCGTATCCACAAATGAATAGAATGAGATCCACAACTATATGTTAGGAGTTTCACAAAAAATAATTAAATTCACAAATAAATAAAATGAGATTTGCTAATAAAAAACATATTCACAAATATGTTTTTATGTCACAAGCACAGGTCTGCCTGCATGTATTTGTAAATCACCACCTGTACATTTGTGGATTGCTTTCTGTGCATTTGTGGATCACTGCGCGCATTTGTGGATTCTGAAACAATTCTAGTGTCAGGATCTCAGACAAATCCACATATAGGTCGACTCCACCCACCGACAACTCAAGCCAATCAGATAATGGCCACATGGCGCTGACTAATCACAGCACACTTTCGCTACAACCAATCACGTTTTCCTTTACAACTGGGGCGGGAACAGACTCTGAAAGGAGCACCATATTTCACCATGGGCACTTGTTCGAATTGAGCTGAAGCTGTTTGCGTGATAAAAACAATCCGTTTACAAAATGTAACAGATTTGATTGTGATTGATCTTTTAATTTGTTTTGTACATATTTTTGTGGGTGTAATTATATAAGGTGTGCATTATCCGTCTGACAAAGAGGGACTCTCTTATTCTGACGGGTATTATGGTCTGAGTGTTATCACTGCAGTAATGAACAAGAGAACGTGCCGTGCACATTATTACGGTTCATCAGAGTTTTCTTACGGATAGAAAGTTTACCAGTTTGTTAAGCAACCCTGAAAAGGCATAAGCTCTTACAGTGATTGTCTGAAGTTAATGGACATTTCATGGTAGCTAATGTATGGCTGTGCATGAATTATGATCATACACAGATCCCCAGCTGTAACACCTCTACCTGACGCGAGCGAGCGGCGCGGCACAGCACAGCACGAGGCAGCAAATAGAAGGCATTATAACAAACGGATTACATAGTGTCCACCATGTCCATACAGCTATACTGTCTACAAGCAGCACGGTGAGAAACGACGAGTCAGTGGCAGTAAACGGATGTCCCGTTTTACAGTAGCTATAATACCACACTTGCATGTATACCAAATATGAGCATGAATGAGCTTCAGTGATGTACCAGTAGGCTACAAGCCTCGGCATCACTGCAGCTATGGTTTTGGATAATGTAAATAAAGAGGTTGCAATGCTGAGAAAAAAACCCAAAAACAACTTTTAATAACTTTTACAATAATAAAAAAGTCAGATTCATCTGAAACCTTTTCGTGATCGAGTGTTTGACTGCTGGACATTTTACTTTTAAATGAAATGCATAATCTATAGGCTATGTAATTCAATAACCTGTCACATTTAAAAAAAGTCTATCTTCTCTACAAACAATGGTAACACTAAAACGTTTAACTAATGTTTAAAATATTATTTAAGGGGCTGTTAATGTTTAATAGCTGGTTTTCTGCTCATATCCGTCGATGTTTAATTGATAAACTGGGAAATGTTGTTATGACGACAGTTTCATCTATTTTACAAACTTACATGTTTATCACAAGGTTAGAAAAGTTACTAGCTAATTACTGAGGCTGTTTAATCTTTAATAACGTGATGCTTCCATAACTCATCTGTATCCATTGTTGTTCCCATAACAGAGAGTGTTTTTAAATGGCGCATAAAATGTAATAGTTTGGCTTGGTTTGAGACAGTCTAATGGTCTAACGAAATATACATTTTAAACCTCTTTTTACTGTACCATTGTTTAAGAACTACTACTTCATTTCTACTACTACTGCTACTACTCTACTTCATTTCTAAGCCAATGCAGGACGAGACCGCCCCAATTGTAAAGCAAAACGTGATTGGTTGTAGCGAAAGTGTGCTGTGATTAGTCAGCGCCATGTGGCTGTTATCTGATTGGCTTGAGTAGTCGGTGGGTGGAGTCGACCTATATGTGGATTTGTCTGAGATCCTGACGCTAGAATTGTTTCAGAATCCACAAATGCGTGAGGTGATTCACAAATGCGCAGGAAGAGATCCACAAATGCGAGCAGTGATCCACAAATGCACAGAAAGCAATCCATAAAATTTACAGTTGGTGATTCACAAATAAATGCAGGCAGAGTTGTGCTTGTGACATAAAAACATATTTGTGAATATGTTTTTTATTAGCAAATCTCATTTTATTTATTTGTGAATTCAGTTATTTTTTGTGACACTCCCAACATATAGTTGTGGATCTCATTCTATTCATTTGTGGATACAATTATTTTTTTGTGAATATCTTTACATTTATTTGTGGATCATAATCTATTTATTTGGAATTTTGCTATAATCCTACCCCCATAGACCAGAAGCGTGCACGCTCTCTCTCTCGCACACGCTCTCTCTTTCTTGCGCGTGATCCCAGTTCTCTCAGACATACTCCATCGTGTGGAGTATCTCATGTAAATTCAGGGTGCTTCTCAATACCCCTCCTCGTTTCCTCGCTCCTCCGTCCTCCATCCTATGACCCGGAAACAGATCGAGCTCAGCCATCTTGAAGGACATCTCAATTCTCTAATTGCACCGCGAGGAGGCGAGGATCGAGGAGTGAGGAGGCTTCCCGAGGAGTCATGAGCGAGGATACAAAGGTGCATCCTTTGCGGAAGTCTTTCTCGTAGAGAAACGTGACGCATGTATAAATTCTCCTCCCCCTTCATATCTGTCACAATAATTTAAATGCATGCTTTACTTTTACAGTTTAAATAAACTTTATATCTCATATATTTCAATGGGGCATCTTGCTTTATTCATATTTATTATAATTTTTTTAAATAACCAAACTTTAACAACATGTGGGTAGATCCCTCGAGTGTAGCTGATGACGTTTTGAAGTGACACTAAAGGGAGCGAGGAATTATCATTTCACTTGATTCAATTCCTACGTCTTCGCATCTTTTCCTTGCGTCCTTCCCTCGCATCCTGGAGGGGTGGAGCTAAGACGCGAGGAAAGGAAGCGAGGAGAGGAAACGAGGATGCACAAATAAGAATTGAGAAGCACCCACAGTCGGTTATGGCGGTTAAGTGGACGTAAACATTTGGGTGAAAACAGGATATGCGTCAGTATCCATGGGTTCGGTCTTAAAGGGACCGTAACCTATATTTGTCATTAATGTTAATAAAACAACAAAATGTCAAAATAAATGTATACATGGTAAATAAACCTACTGTATCTGAAAAACAAGTTTATTTAATTTGTATCTCTATAGTATTTGTTGTATTGTTTGTAATTTGTTTGTAAATTTCTTTTTATATTACAACAATTATATATATTGGTAATTATGCCCTTTTGAAGGTTATTGGACACTGTGAAGTTTTTGTTCTTTAAGTTTGTGACAAGCACATAAAAATTATTACTTTTTTTCATTAGAGTATTAATGAAGCTGTCCTACATTCATTAGTCTCACTGTGTTTTGCTTGGAAAACTGCAACATCAAAAAAAAAAAAAAAAGAGAGAGAGAGAGAGATAGAGAGAGAAAAATTAGTAAATGTATAGGCATCGGTATCCGTATCGGTGAGTACTAGAAAAAACATATCGGTACTCGGTCGTTAAAAAATGGTATCGGTGCATCCCTAACAAAAATTCATAAACGTCTTGAATCACCTCCTGGCCATCCAATAGTGGCTGGTATTGGTTCTTTTCAATTTCCACTTTTGTGGATTTTTTTTTTTTTTTTTAAGACCTTATTGTGAAAAAAGCCCTCCTTTTTAAAGGATTCCACCCATATGTTGTCTTTCATTGACTCAATTAATCCAGTACCTGAAGATATACTATTGGTGTCATTTGATGTTCAGTCTTTGTATACATGCATACATATAAAGAAGGCATTGATTTGATGATTTTGAAACCAACAGCTCGTAACACGTTTGTGACGACCAGGGCGGGCGAGAGCCGTGAGAGAACGGCGCGAGGCCGGTGGCGCGAGAGATAATGAGCTCCACCTGGGAGGCGCGCCGGCCTCGAGTCCCTCACGGAGGAGCTCCGGGAGCATAAAAGGAGGAGCGACGACAGTGAAGGACGAGAGAGGACCAGGCCTGGACTTTATGTTGTGTTTTATTATGTTTGTGTGGCCGGCAGACGTCCGCGAGGGTCTGCCGGCATTACTTTCGTTTTGTTGGTTTATTTATATTATATTAAAGTTTATTGTTAAACGTTCGCCGGTTCCTGCCTCCTTCTTCCCATATTTACGAACTGTGTTACATTGGTGCCGAAACCCGGGAGGAAGGAGGGACATGCTGTCTGAGAGCCCTCGCTGCTGAGGGGGATCGCGGTGCTGCGGAGTTCGGGCAGCGCGGGAGTGTGAAGCCTAGTGACAGGTGGGACGGAGACCCGGATGCCGTGCTCCTGGGACGAGGTGGGGTGGCTGCCGTCCTGGAGGGAGCGGAGGAGTCGCCGCCGTGGGCCGGAGCCTGCTGCCGTCCGCCATGAAGGGGAGGAGCAGGGGTCGGGGTACTCGCTGCCGGCTGCCCTCAACCGGAGGAGCCATCGCCGGCCGCCAGGAGGCGGTCGAGGATCGGGCCGTCCACCGAGCGTCCAGTGCCATCGCATGGCACCGCGAGGAAGAGCCTCTCGGCAGGCTGAGGACCGAGCGGCAGTGTGTCTGGGAACCGGACCCAGAATTTTTTTTTTCCTCTCTCCCCTCTCTCGTCCTGTCGCTCCCCTTGCTTCCGTCTCCTTTCTCTCGTCTCGTCTGTCCTTACCCCCAGGTGCTGCGGCCGCCGAGACAGGCCCCGGGGGGGGGAGTAGAGCGCAGTCTCGGGAGTACCCCCCGGCCTGCGGCGACCAGGGCGGGCGAGAGCCGTGAGAGAACGGCACGAGGCCGGTGGCGCGAGAGATAATGAGCTCCACCTGGGAGGCGCGCCGGCCTCGAGTCCCTCACGGAGGAGCTCCGAGAGCATAAAAGGAGGAGCGACGACAGTGAAGGACGAGAGAGGACCAGGCCTGGACTTTATGTTGTGTTTTATTATGTTTGTGTGGCCGGCAGACGTCCGCGAGGGTCTGCCGGCATTACTTTCGTTTTGTTGTTTTATTTATATATTAAAGTTTATTGTTAAACGTTCGCCGGTTCCCGCCTCCTTCTTCCCATATTTACGAACTGTGTTACAACGTTATTGAGAGCGGACTCTTACCATCCGTTACCTTTAAAGAATAGCCTCCCCTATCCATATGTGTTGATTAAAAAGAATATGTAATAAACAGGATGTTTTCAATAAGAATCTTATTGATATTAAAAAATGTTTTTTATTGTAGAGGATATAAGGTTAATCAAATTCAAGTCGCAGAACAAAAAATTGAAGACAAGTCTGGTTCAGATTTTACCAGTTGTTTTCTGTCACTTTTTGTGATTTTTCTTCATTACTTGATTTCAATATTTCTTTTTCATGTCAGCATTTCATTTTTAATTGGTTTACTATTAAATGTTTTGATCAGAATATGTTTTTGTTTTCAGTAAAATGTTTTGTGGATGTTCAAATTAATTTGCTGGATTGTAATTATAATTACTGTTCCTATTTAGGCTATGCTATAGAGCAGTGAATCTCAACCTTTTTTGAGTAATGGACCCCCATCATATTTAAAACCGTCCTGAAGGACCCCAGAATAATATTGGCTCATTGGTATCATTAATGTCTTTGTGATGACCAAATGCAATCAAGTATTATTCACTACTATGTTAGTTGACTTGTCCAAAATTCAGTCATTTTTTCAGTTTATATTATACATATATTATCTTATTCTTTTATTGGAACATGTCGAATATCAAAATATACAAATATTCATATTCAGATATTTTATGAGGACCCCCTGGCATTATGCCAAGGACCACTAGGGGTCCACGGACCCCTGGTTGAAAACCCGGAAGCGGGTTAGCATTTTAGGGCTACCGGTTCCAACGCCGTAAAGTATGGGTTTTTTGAATGGGTTTTTGTTAAATCGCCTGAAATAAGGTCTGTGGTTAACAAAGCCTCTAAATATTTTCACGTTTTGATCTATGACATAAAACACACCAGTTATTACCCGCTTGTAATTTCTTTAACCTTTATTGTGTGTTTAAAAACGGCGGTTGCTAACAAATTGCTAAAATGGACTACTTCCTTTGGCGGGGACTTTAGACGTCATCATGACAAACAGGACATTTGGACAGCATTTCTCATGAAAAAGTGGATAAGTATTCATACACAGCACAGATCATAATCAGCGAGCATGTTTTTAAATCAAGTTGTTTTTTAAATAAACTGAGGAAGCTTGGTGGTGACGTTGATCCGCGACCATGGTGTGCTGTAGTCCATAGCTTACTGTTAGCTTTTTATATCTGACGATTTATTTAGGCTTCAAAATGTATACATTTTGTGTTAACTTGTAAAGATTATCTTGATAGACAAAACGTGTAAGTGTCATAACCCTTTGTTAAACACAGAGCTTATTTTCTGCGATTTTCCAAACGTCTATGGGAAAAATGCATAGGTTTTCAGTCGAGGGAACCCGTGCGCCGCTAACTTCCGGGTTGGCCTACAAAAACACGTCATCCCTGAGGTACTCTATTCACCTTATTATCATTATACTGCAATTTTTCTCAACTAACACCTCTCCAAGTGTGCGTTTGCTATTCCGTATTTATTCATCACATCACATGGCACCCATTGAAGGCCCGGTATCAACATGTCTTCCTTGATCCTTTAAGTTATTATTAGATCATATTTCACCATCAATCAGCAAGGTAAAACTGAATAAAAATAAAAACTGTAAGCAATCAGATAATGCATGAACAAAAATACTATGATTAATTATGAGAAAAAGATTATAAGCTGCAGGCTGGAACTGGAAACCGAAGGAAAATTTTATTTTATTCATATTTATTTGTATTTCTGTGTCTGTCTTACCTGTTACAATTAACACATGACTGTCAGGTTTATGTCTTTTCAACTTTGAGTTGGTCTTCAGCTATTCTTTCCACAATATTTTTATTTTATTTTCACTTTCTAACACTTTGAAATACAGCCTTTTACATTCATATACTTTCTTTCGATCACTGCATCAAAAAAACAAAACAAAAACAAACAAACAATTTCTGTTTAAAATATTTTATATGTAAACACACACATACATTCACACACATTTATACAGTAAATGGATATGACAAATATAAAATAAATTAAACATTTAAATAAGGTAATTCCTAATCTGATCTGTGTTATGAACTGAGACTGAAGAGTGTGTCATTGTTCTCTACAGGTTGCATCAGTGTGATATCACAGATGAAGGTGGTGCTGCTCTGACTTCAGCTCTGAGATCAAACCCCTCACACCTGAGAGAACTGGATCTGTCTGGAAATAAACTAGGAGATTCAACAATGAAGCTTCTCTCTGCTGTACTGGAGAATCATCACTGTAAACTGGAGAGACTGAAGTAAGATCATCTTTCTACTAGTCACATGAGTTTGGGATTATAATCAACAATAATAAATGTTTTACATTAATCATATTCAGTCTCAGTACAATAATAACTGAAGCTGATTTCATTCATATTCATGTTTCATCACATCACATGGCACCCATTGAAGGCCCAGTATCAACATGTTTTAGTGATATCTTGTTTTTATGTTAGTGTAGAAAAAAAAGTCACACTCAGGGTCTTTGGGGTCTCCACAGACCCCAGGCAACAAAATGTGCAGGTGCTGGTCATATAATTAGAATATCATCAAAAAGTTGATTTATTTCACTAATTCCATTCAAAAAGTGAAACTTGTATATTACATTCATTACACACAGACTGGTGTATTTCAAATGTTTATTTCTTTTAATTTTGATTATTATAACTGACAACTAAGGAAAATTAAATCTGCATCTCCATAAAGTTGGTCAGCAACAGGAAGCATGAAGTGCTCTAAAACGTCCTGGTATATGGCTGCGTTGACTTTGGACCTCAGAAAACACAGTGGACCAACACCAGCAGATGACATGGCACCCCAAACCATCACTGACTGTGGAAACTTTACACTGGACCTCAAGCAACGTGGATTGTGTGCCTCTCCTATCTTCCTCCAGACTCTGGGACCCTGATTTCCAAAGGAAATGCAAAATTTACTTTCATCAGAGAACATAACTTTGGACCACTCAGCAGCAGTCCAGTCCTTTTTGTCTTTAGCCCAGGCGAGATGCTTCTGACGCTGTATGTTGTTCAAGAGTGGCTTGACACAAGGAATGCAACAGCTGAAACCCATGTCTTGCATATGTCTGTGCGTAGTGGTTCTTGAAGCACTGACTCCAGCTGCAGTCCACTCTTTGTGAATCTCCCCCACATTTTTGAATGGGTTTTGTTTCACAATCCTCTCCGGGGTGCGGTTATCCCTATTGCTTGTACACTTTTTTCTACCACATCTTTTCCTTCCCTTCGCCTCTCTATTAATGTGCTTGGACATAGAGGTCTGTGAACAGCCAGCCTCTTTTGCAATGACCTTTTGTGTCTTGCCCTCCTTGTGCAAGGTGTCAATGGTCGTCTTTTGGACAACTGTCAAGTCAGCAGTCTTCCCCATGATTGTGTAGCCCACAGAACTAGACTGAGAGACCATTTAAAGGCCTTTGCAGATGTTTTGAGTTAATTAGCTGATTAGAGTGTGGCACCAGGTGTCTTCAATATTGAACCTTTTCACAATATTCTAATTTTCTGAGATACTGAATTTGGGATTTTCCTTAGTTGTCAGTTATAATCATCAAAATTAAAAGAAATAAACATTTGAAATATATCAGTCTGTGTGTAATGAATGAATATAATATACAAGTTTCACTTTTTTAATGGAATTAGTGAAATAAATCAACTTTTTGATGATATTCTAATTATATGACCAGCACCTGTAATTTTGTTAAGAAATATATATATATTTTTTTTAACAAATGTAGTTTTACTCTGTTTAATAATGTTTTTACTTCATATTTGTGCAGTTATTGGAGGATTTATCATATCTTTTACATTTTAAATAAATAAATATTTTTTTTAAATAGGTTTTTATACAAAAACAGCTTTTTGTGTAAAATTCACTTTATAAAAGACCCACATTTCTAAATTTAATTCATGGGGATAACATGGATAATTTGACATGGTTTAGTGTAAGATTTTTGCCCATATTTTGGAAAATGCAGTTTAAAAGTAAAAAAATTATCACTTTCACCAGTAAATGCTGCAGAGCTCCACTATTTGCTATGTGCTATTTGAATGACTGAAAGACATCTTTTCAGAATTTTTTTTTTCAGTTGGATTCATGTCTAAATATTATGAAATATATTTTTTTATTTATTTATATAAATAAAAAAAATATGATATGATAGAAAAAAAAATAGTTACAAAATTAAATTTTGTTGCCTGGGGTCTATGGAGACCCCAACGACCCTGAGTGTACTTCCTAAACGAAGACCGCACAAGGGTTAAAATCAAGAGTTGTATTTGTTAACATTAGTTAATGCACTGTGAAGTAACATGAACAAGCTATAAACGGCTGTATTTTTAACAAAGATTAACAAGTACATTAACAAATGTATTGCTCATGGTTAGTTCATAAATGAACCTTATTGTAAAGTGTTACCACAAATTAGATAAGATGCTTGAACACACATGTTAGATTCAGACGGGTGAAACAGAATATTTTTGTAAGTTGGATTCATAAAGACTTGTTTCTGAAAGAATGATTCAGTGATAGACACATTTTTAACAGTCATTTGTTGCCACCTAGTGGCGTAACAATGCAATCGATACAGTCGTTATTTGAAGTCCTACTTTCCAAAGGTAATTTATTATATTTTGATCGGTAACTTCAGCGTTTCTATCTGAATAATAAACTTTTGTATACTTCTGTTATAATTGGAATATGTGTCACACAGAAGTGATACTGGGCGTTTGAAAAGATTGTGAAGCTGTTTCTATACACATGACAACTCTCTTCAGATCAGTGGCAGTGCGAACGCAGATTTGAATGTCGTGATTTTATTTTTGTCAAAGGTTTAATATACATGGGTGAATTGTTGTCATTTAGGAATAAGATCATTTGGGTGATGAAATCGAGAACGCGACCTTTTAGAGCAAAGTAAAAATTATAAAAAATAAAAACTGTAAACAATCAGATAATCAGTCTTTGTCAGACACGTGATTTTGTTGTGTGTGTCGTCACCGCGGCGCCATATTTGTGGTATCCCTGCTGACTGTGAGAATGAAAGAGATTACAAGAGTAGAGATAACAAGTAAATAACTCGCAAAAATGAAGAAGCACAAGAAAACTGTGAAAATGTCATATCGCGATAAACTCACTAAAGATGCCAGGGACCATTATTTGGAGAAATTGTCATCCATTCATAACATAGATCTGTACGAACTGACTGCAGTAAGTTGGAGTGCTGCTGCTGACCCCGCATTGCTACCTAAAACATCATACTTAAATATTGTAAACTATCTTGTTTATGGTATAAACGCATATACTAGTGAACAATTTAAAAACAATAAATCCCTCGAAGCCCACAGACATTTCACTAATGGCTGGGTGCAGGATTTATTTATATTCTGAACAAAGGACTGCGACAACACAGTAGTAACGATAATGATGATGATGTCGTGTTAACTATATCATAAGTGCCTGATTAAGGATGGTTTAGTGTTGTGATCAGGAAGAATTTTGAACTATGTAACTTTATTGCATTAAGTACACAAACCAATGTATAACACAAACATTGTTCCAATAAACAAGGCATCATCATAGATGTATGTAGAATTTAATAGTGTATTTTATTATAGTACATTCTGATATATTATACCTTTAGAGCCAAAATAATTGGTAAAATATTGTCCTCCATCTACCTCTGTGTTGTCTGGTTCAATGACATTTTTTTTTTTTGTCCAAAGGCCTTAATAATAATAAAAACAAAGATATGTTTTATAAGTTAAATATCTGGTTTACAGATCGTGTATATTATTATCTTTTTAATACTATAAGTGCATATACCTGTGAACTCATAAAATAAATCTACAAATCACCCTGAAAAATGTAATTATACATGCTTTATTGTTCATGCAAGACTGGATAAAGTTTCAGCACATTTCTACACTACAATTCTACAAAAGATTCAAGCATGCGCTGTCAGATTGGATGGTTTCTCTGTGAAAATCTCAAAACAGTCAATAATCTCTGCTTCTCTGTATTTAAACAAAGGAGACATATTTCTGTGAAAATCATCTCTGTCTGCCCATACAACTGAAAGCTTCAGGTTTGCATATAGATATGACACCATTTCATTGAATGTTCTGTATACTGTCTCAGGGGAAACAGAGAAGTTTTGTGCAGGCAGATCAAATCTGAGGTACATTAAGGTTCACAGAAGCATTTGAAATTTGTATTTGTTGCGTCTGGAATCAGAGGCACCAAAAAAAAATAAAAAATTGTAATAACGCCATAAAGGTTTCCAGGTTTGGCAGACCAGTATAGTACATTAACATCATCATCTCCAAAACAAACATCAAGTCAGTTTACTTCTGCACATGCAGATCACCATCTCCTCCATCTTCTCAGTGTGAAGCTGATCACTTTCTCCAGCCTGATGGACCATTAGTGTCAGTTGACTGCATTGTTTTTCCTTACTTAGTGTCTGTGTGTGCATCTCAATCAGCTCTGAGCTCTTGAATCAGTATATTATGTACAAATATTGTGTGACTGAGACCGTCCTGATCAGTGCCCTGACTACTGAACTAGGGAGCTGATTGAGACGGGATGTAATGTAGGGAGGGATGGTGTCCTGTTGGGGTCAGTCTCCATAATCTTTAAGCAGGCTGATCTGCAATTAAATGAAAGGTTTTTTAGCTACATAACATAAGACCAAAGCTGTAAAAAGTAATCAGAAAATTAGAATCAGTATATGGATACTGAGCAAAAATGTCGTACCTTAAGTATATAAAATAAAAATTCCTTAGCAAAATTAAGAATAAAAAAAAATGTAGACATATTCAAGTAAAGGGATTCAGTTTAAATTGACTATTGTTTCATAGCACATACAATCCAAAACAATGCGTTGCTATAACGATTGCTACTTTAGAAAACAGAAATCTCTAACTTACCTTCATGAAAATGTAGAAAGCAAGCATACGTGATAGGGCTGTGCTCAGAATATCGATACAANCTATTATAACACTGGTTATTCAATAAACGCATATTACTGTTACTAAAACTCTGCTCAAAAGAAATTTTAATTCCAAATTGAACCATATCGTGATACGTATCGTATCGTGGCTTTAGTATCGTGATGCGTATCGTATCGTGACATTGTTGGTGATACACAGCCCTAATACGTGAATGGAGATATCTTGACGAAAGTGATGTTTTGCGTCTCACCACTGCGATCCGGCGCCTCTGTTATTGTCTCTACATACTCTCCATACAGCCTTTTTTCAAGTAGGAAACCGACTAAATCTTGTCTCGTAGTAAAGTTTTTGACATTTTCAATCGTGGGACATATTATTGCAGCTTTTCACACAACAAAAGTGTGCCATTTTTACAATTAAAAGAAGCTAAAGAAAAAACAACTCTGCACTGATACAGAAATTGTTTGGATACCTCACAAATGGCGGCGACACCCACAATGCACTTCGGTTTTCATGAGTGTGACGTCACCTGACAAAGACCGATTACGGAAGCCCTAAACGGCCATGGATTATAATTTTTTTCTATCTTGTTTTCTCGTGATCTCGAGAAAACAAAAGTTGTTTTCTCGTGATCACGACATAAAAGTTCATTTTACAAAGATTGATTCTGAAACACACTGTACCTGGATTCTACTGTTGCTATAGTAATGAACTTTGTTCGACACATCTGATCGACGGATAAATCATGCGCTCTTATATCTTGCGGATATTTCAGCTAAATGTTTACTTCACTTAATAATAAAGTTTACAATAAATTAGGGGTGCAACGGTTCAAATTGCTCACGGTTCGGTTCGCATCATGGTTTTCGGGTCACGGTTTCGGTACGGTTCGGTATGTGCTATGTTTAGGGAAAATAGGACTACTGTCAAATAAAAATAAAGAAAATAAGAACAAACAATCAAACTACAAGCAACATCACAAATAAGTACAATAAAGCAAATATTCAAATAAAATAAACAGTGCTTTTCAGGATTTTCAGGTATCTAACTGTAGTTTTCAGGTACAGAAAATGGATAAAGTAATCAAATATAAAATAACACTGCATATTATCTTTACCGTATAAAATAAATAAAGATTAATCATTATTGAAGTTACAAAAACTTCTGTCAAGAGCAGTGAGTGATTTCTTTGTTATTTGTTGTTTTATTTTAAATTAAAAACAGGCAGCAGGAATAGTTTTTTTTTCCCTTTAAGACATGCACGGTCCAGTACATACGCTGTCTTTCTCGACTAATATACGTTCACTTAAGACATAACCGACTATGTTTGCTAGGATACTCGCCAAGACGGGCATGCTGACATAATTTTTGTATGAATTTGTCCGCTGAAGCGCAAGACTTGAAAGAGAACTCAGTATTTGCGCGCTGACTGAAATAAGCGTGCGCGCGCGCTTCGGATGAGCGCACACAAATCTCCTCACAGCGCGTGCAAGATCTCTTTTGCATCTTATTCTTGAAGGTTTAAATCAGCAAGGCTTAAATGAGTTTAGTTTATACAGATAGCACCGTGTGCTGTTCAGGTCTCACCTGCGCTCGTGCGCTAACACCCGGGTGATGACGGCGTAAATGACTGGACATTAGAGCATACGGCACTCGCAGTTAACCGTTTACAAAAGACTGTTTTGTCCACGCTTTTTGATTATTGTTGTTGTAACGTTTTGCGCATCCATCGACATCCAAACATACATTATCTGAACTCTGTCTGTCTGTTTTTCACGTTGCTATTTTAAACAAACCATATTAACCAATAGATGCGTCGTCATTCGAGATGGACCGCGGTGCAAGTGCGTACCGAACCGTAAGTGGAGAACCGTACGGTTAGATTTTTACAGAGAACCGTTGCACCCCTACAATAAATACATATAGGCTAATCAATCACTGTTCAATAAATGTTCGCTTAACATATTGTTTGTGTAATTAACATAATATTCAACAGCATCTCAAGCGCAGGCAGAGTGCCTTCAGAAAGATGCCAGATTATTCTATAATTCTAAAACCTTTTAGATGAAACCAACTTTATTTTCCATACTCATTTAAATATATATATATTACATTATGTGTTTGTTATTTTTATTCGTCATGTAGGATAGGCTGTGATATCATGTGTGTTAAACTGTCTTCCTCCTATCTTCCATTAAAAAGAGGTGCAATACTCCAGATTTCCAAAAAACAAAACAAAAAAACTTTAATCCAGTTGATATAGGCTAAAACAATCTTGGGATGCAGTTTGAGAAGCGTGTTTATGTGTATGTGTATGGTTTCCAACAAAAAAATGTAGAAAATACAATAGGCTACACACTATCACTGAATTAAATGACATAGGCTATAAATCACATTTCTTATCAATATACATTAAGTGACATATTTAGGTAAATGAACACTGAAACTGCGATTATTAAAATAGCATCTTAAAGATATAAGGTGCAAACAGAATACTATTGTCACAGACACACCAGGCTCTGCACCCAGCCAATCACGTCGCACTCACCAGAGTACTGATCACATGCACCTGACACTCATCACCAGTCCAATCAGCAGCACTATAAATGACACTCACAGTCACTCAGTCATTGTCGGGTTTCGTTAATGCATACTAACCTGAATGCTTACCTTACGGACTCCTTACCTGTCTCCAGTGTGTCTCCTGGATCCCCCACGTCATCGTTGAATCTGGTGTGAAGATCAAGTTCAGTGTTCCTGTCTTGATATATCCTCTGTCTGGCTCCTCGTCTCTCTGCCTTCATCAAACCTGGTGTGAAGATCAAGTCAAGTATTACTGTCTTGATATATACTCTGTCTGGAAAACTTCATCTGAAATACTCACCTTCTACTGCTCTGGTTGTCTCAATAAACATCATAACCTTTAACAGAAGACCTGACCAACACCGCCGAGCAACCATGATGAGCAGTCCTGATCCATTCCAGGATTTGGTAAATGCGCTTCGTCGCACATCCACGCCAGCATCACCAGAGAGCACTTCCGCATTCCGCACCACCGCTTCTTCTCCATCTGTGTTAGCCAGTCCCATGGCCCGACCGGCGCCCTTCTCTGGCTCGGCGGAGGATTGCAACGGATTAATCCTGCAATGTTCGCTGGTTTTGGAGATGCAACCGCACTTGTACCCTGACGATAAAGCAAAAGTCGCTTTTATCATTCAACAACTTAACGGTAAAGCACTCCGCTGGGCAGAACCCCTTTGGACACAGAACAGTCCTGTCGTGCAATCCCTCTCGACCTTCATCAGTCATTTCAAAGAGGTTTTTGGAAAACCGATTATGCTTTACAGTTCAGAACCCTAGCGGCAGCAAGCGGGTGGAATGAACAGGCCCTCATCTCCAGGTATCGTCAGGGTCTGGATCCACGTGTGCGGTTGCATCTCGCTGCATACGAGGATTCCATCGGCCTCGAGAAGTTCATCCAACTCTCTATCAGATTCGCCACCCGTATGCAGCTGTGCATAGAAGAGCACCAATGCCAGCGACTTTTCCCATCATTCCTCCGCCAGCCCGAATCCGTCAGCTCCCCAGAACCAGCCAGCTATGAGATGCAGATTGACAGATCATGTCTATCACCAGCTGAGCGACAGAGGAGGCTGACCCAGGGTCTTTGTTTATATTGTGGTCTTCCAGGGTATATCAGAGCTGAATGCCCCACTCGTCCAGTACGATCTATGGTGAGTGTCATCCTTACTACATTAAATCATCAAAATCCACTCACCATTATCGCCAACCTTACTGCTACTGATGTTTGTATTCCAGTCAATGCCTTCATCGACTCTGGGTCAGCTGGAAATTTCATCTCCGGAGCCCTCTGTCGCCAGCTCAACCTCAAGACCGTCTGTTCGCCGAAAATATACCAGATCCATGCAGTAACTGGTCGTCCTCTCCATCAAGTTCGTCACACGGTGGGCCCTCTATGTCTACAGATTGTCGTTCTGCACCAAGAAGACACACATCTGCTGGTTCTGGAGGACTCAACATCTGACGTGATTCTGGGGTGCCCGTGGTTGGAGCAGCACGATCCCAACATCTCCTGGCGGACAGGAGATGTCCTGAAGTGGGGTAATAAATGTTTTCCTGGTTGTTTCCTGGTATTACACGTTCCAAGTCACGTTCCAAGTCACGTTCCAAGTCACGTTCCAAGTCACGTTCCAAGTCACGTTCCAAGTCACGTTCCATCGACATACCTGACTTGACCTCCCATTTCAGTGACGTCTTCTGTCCAAAGAAGGCCTCCAAACTGCCTCCACATCGGCCATGGGACTGCGCCATAGACCTCATCCCCGGTGAGCCAGTGCCCAAAGGAAAAATATATTCCTTGTCCATTCCGGAGGAGAAGGCCATGGAGGAATACATCACTGAGGCGTTATCACAAGGCTACATCCGACCGTCTACTTCCCCTGCTGCTTCAAGCTTTTTCTTCGTGGCCAAGAAGGATGGAGGCTTGCGGCCTTGCATTGATTACAGATCACAAAATAAAATAACAGTCAAATTCAGATATCCACTTCCCCTCGTCCCATCTGCGCTGGAACATCTCCGCGGCGCCACTGTGTTCACCAAGTTGGAACTCCGCAACGCATACAACCTCATCCGGATACATGAGGGGGACGAATGGAAGACAGCTTTTGTGACCCCTACTGGCCACTATGAGTACTGCATGATGCTGTATGGACTCATCAACGCCCCCTCCGTATTCCAGGACTTCATGCATGAGGTGCTCCTACGCAAGTTTGTGATTGTTTACATCGATAACATCCTCATCTACTCCCGGAGCCTGGCCGAACATCGCCATCACGTTGCGGAGGTCCTCCAACGCCTGAGGGCTTTCCCACCTGTTCCTGAAAGCTGAAAAGTGCTTGTTTCACCAGCCCTCAGTGCAGTTTCTGGGTTACATCATTGATCACAGTGGCGTCCGCATGGACGAGAGGAAGGTATCCGCCATCAAGGATTGGCCACTTCCCACCACTATCAAAGAGCTCCAGAGATTCCTAGGATTCGCCAATTTCTACCGAAGATTCATCAAGAACTACAGTACCATCACGTCTCCACTCACCAACCTGCTCCGTGACAAGCCCAAGTCTCTGTCCTGGTCTCCAACAGCGGGTAAAGCCTTCGAAGATCTCAAGATCACCTTTACGACTGCTCCCCTCCTTGTGCATCCTGATCCAGAACTCCCTTTCGTGGTTGAAGTTGATGCGTCCACCACAGGAGTGGGAGCAGTCCTGTCCCAGCAGCAGGGGAAACCAAGTAGACTCCATCCATGTGCCTTCTTCTCCCGTAAACTCAACCCGACGGAGAGAAATTATGACATAGGAAACACAGAGTTACTCGCCATCAAGCTCGCTCTGGAAGAGTGGAGGCATTGGCTCGAAGGAGCCCGACATCCCTTTCTGGTTCTGACTGATCATAAGAATCTGGAGTACCTGCGTGAGGCAAAAAGATTGAATCCGCGTCAAGCAAGATGGGCATTATTCTTCTCTCGCTTCAATTTCACCATTTCCTATCGTCCAGGTCCCAAGAATGTCAAAGCCGATGCTCTATCCCGTATCTACAGTCCCGAGGAAAGCTCCGAAGAACCTGAGTCCATTATCCCGGAGAAGCTCAATGTCAGTCCCATAACCTGGTCAGAGGAAACATTACCCGAGTCCAATGCCTCCACCAACACTCCGCCGGGTTGCCCACCAGGTTTACAATACATTCCACGGACACGACGCATACCACTCATCCACTCCTCACACACGTCATTGGGCACTGGCCACCCAGGGGTCAATGAAACCCTCTCGCTGCTTAAACAGTGCTTCTGGTGGCCCAACATGGTAAACGTCGTCAGGAGGTACGTTAAGGGGTGCAGGGAATGTGCCATGGCTAAGAGCCCTCGTCATCTTCCCTCCGGGAAACTACAACCTCTGCCCGTTCCAACTCGCCCGTGGTCACATCTAGGAGTCGACTTTGTTACGGATCTCCCAGCATCAGATGGACACACCTGCATCATGGTTGTAGTGGACAAATTCTCCAAATCTTGTCGTCTGATTCCACTCCCAGGACTCCCCACAGCTCTGGTCACTGCTGAACTCCTGTTTAACCACGTATTCAGATACTTCGGATTATCTGAGGACATAGTATCTGACCGTGGCCCACAGTTCACCTCACACGTCTGGAAGGCATTCTTCAAGCTCCTAGATGTGACCATTAGCCTCTTGTCTGGATACCATCCTCAGACGAACGGGCAGACGGAGAGGAAGATACAGGAGATTGGCCGTTTCCTGCATACCTTCTGTCACGGCCACCAGGACTCCTGGAACCAGTTCCTGGGCTGGGCCGAGTATGCCCAGAACTCCCTCCATCAATCCACCACTGGACTCACCCCTTTCCAGTGCATACTCGGCTACCAGCCCCCACTGTTCCTTTGGGATGGGGAACCATCAGATGTCCCGGCAGTGGATCACTGGTTCCGGGAGAGGGTCTGGGACTCAGCGCATCTTCAGCTCCAGCGAGCCCTCAGGAGACGCAGGCTTACAGCGGATCTTCGCTGGTCTCAAGCGCCTGTATATCAGCCTGGAGATAAGGTCTGGTTATCCACTAGAGACATACGGATGCGCCTTCCCTGCAAGAAGCTGAGTCCCAGATTCACTGGCCCCTACACCATCCTCAGGCAAATTAATCCTGTCACCTACCAGCTACAACTCCCTCCTGAGGTCAGAATTCACCCCACATTCCATGTGTCTCTGTTAAAACCTCACCACTCGTCTGTTCTTCCCTCCACAAAGCCTGGTGATGCAGAAGAACCCCCCGCTTCCAATCATTGTGGAGGACAGAGCAGCGTACCTGCTCAAGGAAATCCTGGACTCCCGTCGTGGTGGTGGTCATCTAGAGTACCTCGTCGACTGGGAATGATATGGTCCCGAGAAGAGATCATGGGTACCTAGAGTCGACATCCTGGATCCGAGCCTTTTGGAAGACTTCCATGCCAGACATCCCAACAGACCAGCTCCAAGAGGCAGAGGCCGACCACCACGACGGCGGGGTCCTCGGTCCTCAGGAGCGGACCGTGGAGGGGGGGTAATGTCGCAGACATCACGTCGCACTCCCTCACCAGAGTACTGATCACATGCACCTGACACTCATCACCAGTCCAATCAGCAGCACTATAAATGACAATCACAGTCACTTAGTCATTGTCCGGTCTCGTTAATGCATACTAACTTGAATGCTTACCTTACGGACTCCTTACCTGTCTCCAGTGTGTCTCCTGGATCCCCCACGTTCTCCAGTCCTTCGTGAGTGTCTATGTGCAGTCTCTGTTCCCAGTCTCCTGGTCATCGTTGAATCTGGTGTGAAGATCAAGTTCAGTGTTCCTGTCTTGATATATCCTCTGTCTGGCTCCTCGTCTCTCTGCCTTCATCAAACCTGGTGTGAAGATCAAGTCAAGTATTACTGTCTTGATATATACTCTGTCTGGAAAACTTCATCTGAAATACTCACCTGCTACTGCTCTGGTTGTCTCAATAAACATCATAACCTTTACCTGTGTCTCCGACCTCCTGTGTTATGTAACAACTATACAGTGACATCAAAATTAGTTTTAATAAGTTTAGTATCACACCGAACTATTGCGGTCGTGAAACTGTGGTGAGGCAACTAGTCAGAACGATAACAGATACACTTTCAAGCAAAATAATTATTCAGTCATTTAAGAGTTAAGTTAATCGCTTAAGGCACACAATACTGCACAAAATAAAGAGATCACGAAAACTCTCTCTGTCCGAAATTCGTACAATCTGAGCCAATATGAACTAATACAGTAAATCAGAATCAGAAAGAGCTTTATTGCCAGGTATGTTGTTTCTTATACTAGGAATTTGTTTTAGTGACAGAAGCTCCACAGTGCAACAGAGTGACGGCGACAAGACACGACACATGATAAAAAGAATAAAATAATAATATACAAATTTACAAGATAGACAAAGTGCAAAAAAAAGCAAAAAACAATATATAATATAGACAATTGTATGTACAGTTATGTGTGCAAATTTGAAATATAAGTGTTTTAAGTAAATAATAGTGATGTGTGTTCCATGTTTGTCAAGTGTTCATGAGATGGATTGCCTGAGGGAAGAAACTGTTCCTGTGTCTGGTCGTTCTGGTGCTCAGGGCTCTGTAGCGTCGACCAGATGGCAACAGTTCAAAGAGGGAGTGTGCTGGATGTGAGGGGTCCAGAGTGATCTTCTTTGTCCTTTTTCTCACTCTGGATAAGTACAGTTCTTGGAGAGTGGGGAGGCTTGTGCCAATAATTCGCTCAGCAGACCGGACTACCCTCTGTAGTCTTCTGAGGTCAGATTTGGTAGCTGAGCTGAACCAGACGGTAATTGAAGTGCAGAGGATGGATTCAATGATGGCAGAGTAGAACTGTTTCAGCAGCTCCTGTGGCAGGTTGAACTTCCTCAGCTGGCGAAGGAAGTACAACCTCTGCTGGGCCTTTTTCACAGTGGAGTCAATGTGAATGTCCCACTTCAGGTCCTGTGAGATGGTGGTGCCCAGGAACCTGAATGACTCCACTGCAGTCAGAGTGCTGTTTATGATGGTGAGTGGGGGGAGAGCAGGGGGGTTTCTCCTGAAGTCCACGATCGTCTCCACTGTCTTGAGCGTGTTGAGCTCCAGGTTGTTAAGACTGCACCAGACAGCCAGCTGTTCAACCCCCAGTCTGTAAGCAGACTCGTCTCCGTCCCGGATGAGGCCGATGACTGTGGTGTCGTCCGCAAACTTCAGGAGCTTGACAGAGGGATCTTTAGATGTGCAGTCGTTGGTGTAGAGGGAGAAGAGCAGTGGGGAGAGGACACAGCCCTGAGGGGCGCCGGTGCTGATGGTGCGGGTGCTGGATGAGAATTTTCCCAGCCTCACTAGCTGCTGCCTGTCTGTCAGGAAGCTGGTGATCCACTGACAGACAGAGGTGGGCACGGAGAGCTGAGTTAGTTTGGGCTGGAGGAGTGATGGGATGATGGTGTTAAAAGCAGAGCTGAAGTCCACAAACAGGATCCTCACATAAGTCCCTGGTCTGTCCAGATGCTGGAGAACATAATGCAGTCCCATATTGACTGCATCATCCACAGACCTGTTTGCTTTGTAAGCAAACTGCAGGGGGTCCAGTAAGGGTCCAGTGATGTCCTTCAGATAAGCCAGAACCACTCTTTCAAATGACTTCATGGCCACAGACGTTAGAGCCACAGGTCTGTAGTCATTAAGACCAGTAATTTTGGGTTTCTTTGGGACGGGGATGATGGTGGAGCGTTTGAAGCATGAGGGGACTTCGCACAGCTCCAGTGACCTGTTGAAGATCTGTGTGAAGATGGGGGCCAGTTGGTCAGCGCAGGTTTTCAGACAGGCTGGTGAAACGCTGTCTGGGCCTGGTGCCTTTCTTCTCTTGTTCTTTCTGAAGACATGGCGCACATCATCTTCACTGAACTGAATTGTAGGTGTGGGGGAGAGGGGGGTTGTTGGAGGTGTGAATGGTGATTTCTCAAACCTGCAATAAAACTCGTTCAGATTGTCTGCCAGGTGTTGATTTGCCACAGAGCTGGGGGATGGTGTCTTGTAATTGGTGATGTCTTTCAGACCTTTCCACACTGAAGCTGTGTCATTAGAAGAGAACTGATTCCGAAGTTTATCAGAATAATTCCTCTTTGCCACTCTAATCTCCTTTTCCAGTGTGTATTTGGCCTGTTTGTACAAGACTCTGTCCCCTTTTCTGCGAGCACCTTCTTTGGCCTGATGGAGCTGGCTGAGTTTTGCAGTGAACCAGGGTTTGTCATTGTTGTAATGAAATGAGTCTTTGTAGGAATGCACAAATCCTCACAGAAACTGATATATGATGTAACAGTCTCTGTGAGCTCGTCCAGATTGGTGGCAGCAGCTTCAAAAACATTCCAATCAGTCCATTCGAAACAGGTGGTTTCGGTGGTCCATCTCTTCACAGTCTTTGCTACAGGTTTAGCTGATTTCAGTTTCTGCCTGTAGGTCGGTATGAGATGAACTAGACAGTGATCAGAGAGCCCCAAAGCTGCCCGTGGGACAGAGTGATATGCATCTTTTATTGCTGTGTAACGGTGGTCCAGTGTATTACTGTCTCTGGTGGGACAAGTAACATGCTGTCTGTATTTTGGAAGTTCACGTGAGAGAACGGCTTTATTAAAGTCCCCGAGAATGATTAAAACAGAGTCCGGGTGTTGTTGCTCACTCTCTGTGATCATATCAGCGAGTATCTGTAAAGCCGAGCTCACGTGCGCTTGCGGAGGAATGTAGACGTTCACCAGAATGAACGAGCAAAACTCCCGCGGCGAATAGAACGGCTTGCAGTTAATGAAGAGTGTTTCAAGATCGGGACAGCACATCTTCTTTAACACAGTTACATCTGAACACCACCTTTCGTTGATGTAAAAGCACGTCCCGCCGCCGCGTGATTTCCCCGTTGATTCTGCGTCGCGATCTGATCTAAACAGCTGAAAGCCCGGCAGACTTAACACGCTGTCCGGAATGGCGTCATTCAGCCAGGTCTCCGTGAAGCACAGAGCAGCCGAGTTCGAAAAATCCTTATTTGTCTGGGAGAGCAGAAGGAGTTCGTCCGTTTTGTTGGGCAGAGAGCGGAGATTCGCCAGATGGATGCTGGGGAGCGGCGTTCTTAATCCACGCTGTCTGAGCTTCACGAGAGCGCTGGCGCGCTTCCCCCGTCTGCGCGCCCTAAAGCGTCTAAACAGCGCTGCCGCTCCGCCGACTACAACATTCAACAAAACGTCTGAATAATCGAAATCCGGTAAAATATTTTGTGGTGTGTACTGCCGAACGTTCAGCAGTTCATCCCTGGTAAAACTGATGGTGTTTGAAAAACAAAAAACAGGAAAAACTAACAAAAACAGAACAAACACTGAAGAGCTAAGCACTGAGGCTGCCATGCGCGGCGCCATCTTGCGTATAAAGTGGATATTTACAGATTAAGTCGTGATGACGAGAAAACAAGATAGAAAAAAAATAATAATCCATGGCCGTTTAGGGCTTCCGTAGATAATGCATCCATAAAACTACTATGATTAATTATGAGGAAAAAATTATATGGTGAAAATAGAGCAAAAATATATCATAACTGATAATAATTGAAGGGGAAATTGATTTTCACATTAATATTAATTTAGTATTTCCTGTGTCTATCTTGTTACAATTAACACATGACAGTTCATGGCTTTTTACACACACACACACACACACTATCCTTGTAGGCACTTTGCATAGGCGCGATGATTTTTATACTGTATAAACTGTATTCTGTCCCCCTACACCATAGATAGGCAAGTTCGGGCCTAGAGAGCCGCTGTCCTGCAGAGTTTAGCTCCAACTCTGAAAAAGAAAAAAACACAACTGCCTAAAGAGCTTGATTAGTTTGTTCAGGTGTGTTTGATTAAGGTTGGAGCTAAACTCTGAGACTGAAGAGTGTGTCATTTTTCTCTACAGGTTGTATAATTGTGATATCACAGATGAAGGTGGTGCTGCTCTGACTTCAGCTCTGAGATCAAACCCCTCACACCTGAGAGAACTGGATCTGTCCTTTAATAAACTATGAGATTCAACAATGAAGCTTCTCTCTGCTGTACTGGAGAATCATCACTGTAAACTGGAGATACTGAAGTAAGATCATCTCTCTACTTGTCACATGATCTCAGACACATTCTCCAGTAGTTTAGTGTGATTAAATCAGTGTTTGGGATTATAATCAACATTAATAAATGTTTTACATTAATCATATTCAGTAGCAGTGCAATAATATGTGAAGCTGTGTAAGAGCCATGTTTTATATTTTAGAGTTTATATTTTCACATTTAATATGTAAATTTGGTTTAACAAAGTTTTTGTTAATTTGAATATATTTCTTTGGTTTATATTTATTCTTACTGCACATGTTCAGTGACATCATTTTTGCAGGGCACATGAAAAGGTAACTATGCACATGCAGTAAAGATTCAGACGCACGGTGGGAAAACAAAAAGCTTTGACTGTTATCATAATTGTAATACAGCATAAACTGGCTCAAGTATAGAATCCTTACGATTAAGTTGTTGAGAAGACATCGCTGTGCAAGAGGATTAGCTGTATTTAGGAAATATGATTCTTTATTTACTTGGAAGAATAAACCATGATAAAGTATACTTGTGAATACAGGATAAGAAGATACGCATCAACTTGTGGAATAACTAAAAGACACTCAAATGTCCCGTACAAGCTGATTTCATCCATATTCATGAACATCACATAGCACCCACTGGAGACGCAGAATCAACATGTTCCCTTGATCCTTTATCTCACTATGAGTGGTAGATCATATTTATTTACACCAATGCACAGCAAAGGAAAACTTAATAAAAATAAAAACTGTAATCAATCAAATAATGCATGAACAAAAATACTATGTTTAATTATCAGAAAAAATTATATAATGCAGAAAGAGCAAAACAATTATGAAATAACTAATAATTGAATGGAAAATTTATTTTTTTCACATTGATATTATTTTAGTATTTACTGTGTCTGTCTTGCCTGTTACTTTAAAAACATGACTTTAGATGCAGTATGTGGCTTTTTAACCCCTTCAGTGTCACATCCTGCATGTCTTTATGTTTTTGAATTCAAATCAAACACTACCAAACTGGCCATACTACTTCTGAATAGGTTGTCTACTCAATAAATTGCATGAAAATTCTGGAAATATATAATTTAGATCACTCAAACCATACATGGAAATGGAAGAGTCCTTATATTGTCACCAATAAAGCCTGAGTTTCATCTAGTGGAAAAGTTTGGTACTGCACCCAAACAAAATCATTCTGAAAGATTTTTTTTTTTCTTTTCTTTTTTTTTTTTTTTAAATATTGCTCTCAAATTTGGAACACAACTTGTTCCATTTTTTAACTTTGATTTTATTGCAGTTTTAGAGTTGCACATGTTTTGTAAAATATATAAATGTATATAAAATATTAAAAATATAATTTCACATTTTCGTAAACTTCTATAACTTTTCACTTTCATTATTCTTTTCACTTCTACAGTGATCTGCCAAGTGTCTCCATTAAAAAGAGACCAAATGTGGGTCTGTGCTTCAAAGTATTCAAGATTTTTAACAATTTAAAAACCATAAGACCTTCGTTTATCTTCGGAACACAAATTAAGATGTTTTTTGATGAAATCTGGAGAATCTAAAAATGTAAATTTATCTTTAAAGGTCCATCAAAAATATCTACAAATGTAAAAAAATAAATAATAAAAAAGTGTTATGATCTGAGAGTGTGTCATTGTTCTCCACAGGTTGTATCATTGTAATATCACAGATGAAGGTGGTGCTGCTATGACTTCAGCTCTGAGATCAAACCCCTCACACCTGAGAGAACTGGATCTGTCTGGAAATGAACTAGGAGATTCAACAATGAAGCTTCTCTCTGCTGTACTGGAGAATCATCACTGTAAACTGGAGATACTGAAGTAAGATCATCTCTCTACTTGTCACATGATCTCAGACACATTCTCCAGTAGTTTCTAGTGTGATTAAATCAGAGTGTTTGGGATTATAATCAACATTAATAAATGTTTTACATTAATCATATTCAGTAGCAGTGCAATAATATGTGAAGCTGTGTAAGAGCCATGTTTTATATTTCAGAGTTTATATTTTCACATTTAATATGTAAATTTGGTTTAACAAAGTTTTTGTTAATTTGAATATATTTCTTTGGTTTATATTTATTCTTACTGCACATGTTCAGTGACATAATTTTTGCAGGGCACATGAAAAGGTAACTATGCACATGCAGTAAAGATTCAGACGCACGGTGGGAAAACAAAAAGCTTTGACTGTTATCATAATTGTAATACAGCATAAACTGGTTCAAGTATAGAATCCTTACGATTAAGTTGTTGAGAAGACATCGCTGTGCAAGAGGATTAGCTGTATTTAGGAAATATGATTCTTTATTTACTTGGAAGAATAAACCATGATAAAGTATACTTGTGAATACAGGATAAGAAGATACGCATCAACTTGTGGAATAACTAAAAGACACTCAAATGTCCCGTACAAGCTGATTTCATCCATATTCATGTTTCATCACATCACATGGCACCCACTGGAGACGCAGAATCAACATGTTCCCTTGATCCTTTATCTCACTATGAGCGTTAGATCGTATTTATTTACACCAATGCACAGCAAAGGAAAACTTAATAAAAATAAAATCTGTAAGCAATCAAATAATGCATGAACAAAAATACTATGTTTAATTATCAGAAAAAAATTATATAATGCAGAAAGAGCAAAACAATTATGAAATAACCAATAATTGAATGGAAAATTTATTTTTTTCACATTGATATTATTTTAGTAATATTTTAGTAAACTGTGTTTACTTTCAAAACATGACTTTAGATGCAGTATGTGGCTTTTTAACCCCTTCAATGTCACATCCTGCATGTCTTTATGTTTGTGAATTCAAATCAAACACTACCAAACTGGCCATACTACTTCTGAATAGGTTGTCTACTCAATAAATTGCATGAAAATTCTGGAAATATATAATTTAGATCACTCAAACCATACATGGAAATGGAAGAGTCCTTATATGGTCACCAATAAAGCCTGAGTGTCATCTAGTGTAAAAGTTTGGTACTGCACCCAAACAAAAAAAAAGCTTTCAGAATGATTTATATATATATATTGCCGTTTTAGAGTTGCACATGTTTTGTAAAATAAATTTATATAAAATATATAAAAATATAATTTTACATTTTCGTAAACTTCTATAACTTTTCACTTTCATTATTCTTTTCACTTCTACAGTGATCTGCCAAGTGTCTCCATTAAAAAGAGACCAAACGTGGGTCTGTGCTTCAAAGTATTCAACATTTTTAACAATTAAAAAACCATAAGACTTTCGTTTATCTTCGGAACACAAATTAAGATATTTTTTGAAGAAATCTGGACAATCTATAAATGTCTGTCCAAAATATCTACAAATGTAAAAAATAAAATAAAATAAAATCTGTGTTATGATCTGAGAGTGTGTCATTGTTCTCTACAGGTTTAGTGACTGTGATATCACAGATGAAGGTTGTGCTGCTCTGACTTCAGCTCTGAGATCAAACCTCTCATACCTGGATCTGTCCTTTAATAAACTAGGAGATTCAATAAAGAAGCTTCTTTCTGATCTAAAGGCTGATCCACATATTAAACTGGAGACACTCTCATACGAATGTGAGTATATTTTCATTTAGAGTTCATATAATTAAAAAATAAATGGCCGATATTAATATCTCTGCCTTTTTTTAAATGGATCTCCTGATGTGATGTGACTTCAGTAATGACTCCATATGTGCCTGTCTGTGTGTTTATTGTAGGACTGTCAGCATTTACATATCAGTCCACTATATCACAGATGAGTTCCCTGCTGTTGTGAACCGTTTAAACCTCTGGGGACTGGCAAACTGAAAGATGATTTCAGCTGAGGGGGAAGGACACGATTTCAACCATAATGGATGTTTTCTACCGGGCCCAAATATTGCTTACTGAAGCCCAGAGCACATCCATCTAGCACATCTTTGTCAAGAACTATTTGCATTTCAAAGGTGTTTAACAGCCAGTGAGACGTTTTCCTGCTGGCAGGCTATTTTGAATCACTGAAACAAACTCCAAAATGTTTTCCTCTTTGGCCACATTTTGTTCAAAATTGTCACAACTGTTCTAATTTTGCTTGAAGTGTTCATATTCTTTGAAGTTCATTCATTTTTTTGCTCTGCATCTCTGTAAGAATAGTTGACTTGTTTGGCAGTCATTGCATGCTGAAGAAAGTCAGCAAGAGATCTGGCGACGCACTGTGTTCAGACCATGTTTTGCTCACTGGATTTTGCTCTGTATTTCTGGATTTGCTCTCTCTCACCTTTGAATTAGAGGTCAAATGATTGATGATCAGCATCCTCATCATTGCCACACACTTTTGCTGGTTATCCATGAAAGAACTTTTATCTTAGTTTTGTCTGTTGTAACAGTTTGCATTACCACAGTATTTTCCGATGTGATCAGGTGTTATTTGATCGGTTCTTGTTCTGTGGTACTTATTTGTATCCAGTGCTCAATGTTTTGTAAATACAGAAAAACTACAATAAACACAAAAGAGCTCTTATCACAACATGATGTTATGTTTCTCTCAGGTGGAGAAAAATGTCTGCATTACTGTACACAAGACTGTGTAACATTACAGTAATTACAAATAGCTTACCAATAAATACATAGTTACTGTAAATGGAGAATCTCAAAAGAAATTTCCACAGGTTCATATATAATTTCTACAACTGTCATTTAACGGTCATATTTCTGAACTCCGTTTGGGGAAACACTGTATCCAGGCAACAGATCTCCTGAAATCTCTTTATTTGAGAAAATCACTAGAACAATTAACTCTGAAAAATATGAACATTTTTACACATTTAAATGCACACGGTACAGGACACAATGTTTGGTGTCGTTCATTAAAGGGTTAGTTCACCCAAAAATGAAATCATCACTCACCCTCATGTTCCAAACCTGTAAGACTTCCATCTTCAATACACAAATTAAGATATTTTAATAAAGTCAGAGATTTCTGTACCTCTGTTGACAGCAACGCAACTACCACTTTGACGCTTCAAAAAAATTCATAAAGAGATTGTAAAACGAATCCATATGAATTAAGCGGTTTAGACAAAATTTTCTAAAGAAACTCAATGACTTTATATGATGAACAGATTTAATTTAGGCTTTTATTCACACATAAACATTCATTAAATCACACATCAGTTGTGGTAAACAGAAGCTCAAGTATGTTTGCTTGACGAACTAATGAACCTCATGCATCAAGCATGTACAGTTGAGCTTCTGTTTATGTTCCCTGATCAATGTTTATATGTGAATAAAGGCCTAAATCAAATCTGTTCGTCATATAAAGCCATTGTGTCTCTTCAGAAAATTTGAACTAAACCGCTCAATTAATATGGATTAGTTTTACAATCTCTTTATGAACTTTTTGAAGCGTCAAAGTTATAGTTGTAGCTGTTAATGGAGGGACTGAAATCTCAGATTTAATTTAAAATATCTTCATTTGTGTTCCAAAGATGAACGAAAGGATTTAATGACAGAATTTTCATTTTTGGGTGAACTAACCCTTTAACACACACAGCTGAGGTTTTCTAAAGATGATTGACCACAGTCAAACCCAGATGAGTCCCAGTGAAGTTCTGCAGAGGCCAGCATCACCCTGCCACACAAACACACTCAAATGGGAACACTGCCGTTTCAACAAGATTTCAAATACATTTTCACAAAATTTGGTGTCATTAAGATTTTTAATATAAAGTGAGCTCTAAAAGTCCAATAGTGAAAATGATATACACATTATTAATACACATTTTAAATTACAAATGATATTATCAGCAATAACTGAGTGAAAAGTTACACCGAATGTGTGGAATTACAGAAGTCAGCAGAGAGAAGGGGGTCATATTACAGGAAGAGCAATCTATGACAGTTTGATTAAAGATTTCAAGGTTAAAATGCACACACACACACACACACACACACACACACACACACACACACACACACACACAACTAAACAAAAGATAAAAAATTATTTTTTTGTTTTTGAAATAAGTCTCTTTAATGCACATAGGTGGCATATATTTGATCACAAAAAAACAGTAATAGTGTGAAATATTATTACAATTTAAAATTATTGTTTCTATTTGAATATACTTTACATAAAATGTAATTTAATCCTGTGATAGCAAGTAAAGTGCTAGTCAGATTTGATTTCATCCTGACTCAGTTCCTCTAAACACTACATCATCCCTTATTTACAGTTTTCAATTAGATCTTGAATCACAGATTTCCAGACTGTTCTTTTTTATAAAGAGATACCTATGATCATCTCTGTGTTCTTGCTCTTCTCACACTGCTGCAGAATCTTAGAGGCTTCAGACGTCTGATTCAGAGCTTTCAGCAGCTGCGCTTTTCTGAACAGACAAGAACAAAAGCAATCACTTGAACAGGTCAATCTACTAGAAAAGTGTACTATGTGCAGTTATCTACCTGTACAATCCCTCAGTGCTGTTTAAGGCAGAGATCGCTGTGACATGGGGTTCAGCCAAATGGTATTTCCCATCATTCATAGATTTCTCAAACTGAATTTTCAGATCACATAGCATCCAGAGCTGGTAAAAAAAGAAGAAGAAGAAAAAAAATCACATACTTAATTAGAGCTGCTGCTGATTTGAGCTTAATCACTGCTATATTGTGGGCATACTTACCTTGGCATGCTGGGTATGGGGAGGAAACTGCTGCTTCAAGTGTTTCATGATGTCAGTCACAACAGCATAAAGACCCTGAGAAGAAAGAAAAAGAATCACAACTTGAACTGGAAAACATTCTGGCACAGAGCAATACATGAAATCAAGCTTACGCACCATTTACGTTTATGTGCTTGTGTTAGAGGTCAGTACCTGCTCAGCATGGAGTTCAGCCAGATGGCAGAGGGCGACGGCAAAGGCCTCAGTGTTGTTCTGCTGCACACTGAAGTTCACCGGCTCCAGACTGTTCATATTCAACAGGAGCTGAGCCTGCTGCCGTGCCATAGTGCTACAGAGAACGCAGATAAATTCAGCTTAAACTACATCAAACCTGAAATACTGCATCAGCTGTGGCACTAATATCAATGCAGAATGAAAGTGAGAGCCCTTACAGTCTGTTTGAAGACATTATTTACATATGACAGTAACAGTACAATCAAAGGAGATTTAATTTCACTTCACAGTTCTTTTAAATTTTAATAAAAAGAAGGTTTCTGTGTTGTCTGACCTTTTGCCATACATCCTCCATATGGAGGTGGTCTGTGCCAGGCTGATTTCTATCAGCTCAGAGAGGCTTTGCTTCCAGTGCATGATGTCGGTTCCTCGCAGGGCGTCCAGCAGCTTGTTGGCCGGCATGCCCTGTTTCGCTCCCTGCTGGACCAGGGACTGAATGCCTAGAGAAGCTAAATACTGAAAAACACAACTGAGAATGTTAATTTTTTATTTCAATGTATAATGATGTTGCAAGAGATTAATATGCACTTAATGTGCCTGATGACATTTTTTATGTCAAGTCAAGTCACCTTTATTTATATAGCGCTTTTTACAATGTAGATTGTGTCAAAGCAGCTTTACATTGATAACTGGTACATAATTTTGGCTGCACAGCAGCTCTTAAAGAATAGTGTCAATTCAGGCAGATCAGAAGCACTGTTGATTAAATAACAAGAATACTGTTGAATATCAAATGTCAATTCAAATGTCAAGTGTCCCCAACTAAGCAAGCCAAAGGCGACAGCGGCAAGGAACCCAAACTACAACAGGTGACATCAGGTGGCAAACAGGTGGCAAACAGGTGGCAAACAGGTGGCAAACAAGTGGCAAATAGGTGTTAAAATGGAGAAAAAAAAAAACCTTGGGAGAAACCAGGCTTAGTCAGGGGGCCAGTTCTCCTCTGGCGAACAGTGCTTTGTTACGAATCAGGTTGCTATCATAAGTCTGATAGGATCGCAACAATCAAAGTGTTTATTTCAGTTCCATCCAGTTGAGGATCGTATTCATCACGCCGGTATGGACGGTTTGTTGGGGAACTGTGCTACTGGCTGTCGTGTCGATGAGGCCTTCACAATGGATGATCTAGTTGACTCGATCTCTGCTGATACTTCAGGGCTGCGTTGTGGTCATGTCCAGTTGAGGATCGTATTCATCACGCCGGTATGGACGGTTTGTTGAGGAACTGTGCTACTGGCTGTTGTGTTGATGATGTCTTCACAATGGATGATCTAGTCGACTCGATCTCTGCTGATACTTCAGGGCTGCATTGTCGTCGTCTCATGGTCCCAGCTGGATACGGCCCGGATCCGGTTGACTACGGTGAACCTCGGGATAAACAGAAAGACTAATATTAGCGTAGATGCCATTCTTTTTCTGATGTAACAAGTACATCTGGTGTTATAGAAAGTGTTCCCGGTTCCGGCTGACCTATTTTATGCAGCCTAATAATCCTTTAACGGATTTGAAAATATAAATTGATAATGTGTTATGTGTATGCCAGGTTAAAGAGATACGTTTTTAGTCTAGATTTAAACTGACAGAGTGTGTCTGCATCCCGAACAATGCTAGGAAGATTGTTCCAGAGTTTAGGTGCCAAATAGGAGAAGGATCTACCACCTGCAGTTGATTTTGATATTCTAGGTATTATCAGCTGGCCTGAATTCTGAGATCGTAATAAACGTGAAGGACTATAATGTGTTAAGAGCTCGCTTAGGTACTGGGGAGCTAAACCATTTAGTGCTTTGTAAGTAATTAGCAAGATTTTAAAATCTATACGATGTTTAACAGGAAGCCAATGCAGTGATGACAGAACTGGGCTAATATGGTCATACTTCCTAGTTCTAGTAAGAACTCTAGCTGCTGCATTTTGTACGAGCTGTAGTTTATTTATCAAGCGGGAGGAACAACCACCCAGTAGAGCGTTACAGTAATCTAGCCTTGAGGTCATGAGGTATGTCTTGTTGTTATGTAAAGCATTTCCCCATATTCCATAAAAGGGCATTAAAATGATTCCATTTTAACAAGTTACTTACAGGGAGGCAAAAGTGAGCTGCAATTTTCACAGAGTCTTCAGTTAGTACCACACTATCAGATCCTTTCATCTGTTCTAGTGTGTACAGCCAACTCTAAAATCACAAATTAAAAAAAAAATTAGAATACAGCAGAGACTGTTAAGTATAATATACAGTACATTTAAAATTTAAAAAGCTTCATTTAAAATTTCATTTTAAATGCTTGAGGTCAGTAAGATTTTATGTTTTAGAAAGACATCTCTGCTCACGAAGGCTGTATGTGATCAAAAATACAGTAAAAACAGTAATATTGTGAAATATTATACAAATTAAAATAACTATTTCAATATTTTATATTTTAAAATGTAATTTATTCCTATGATGGCAAAGCTGAATTTTCAGCATCATTACTGTCATGAATGAGGCTCCCTCGACTCGTCCTCCGGACCATCGGAGGGAGCCATCACCGAAATATTGACTGTTTCACATTCGGACTACATTCCCCATAGGCCCTCATTCCTGGGATTGATTACACATGCACCTGCACCACATCACACACACACTATTTAAGAGCTTCACACACTGCATTACATCGTGAAGTCTTGATTTGCTAAGGTGATCATTTCTGAGCGTTATTTCTGTGGCCTGTTTACCCGTTGCTACCTGGACTGTTTATCTCCTGAGAACCTCTGCCGCCTACCTTGAACCTTGCCTGGACTCTGATCTGTGTTTGCTTGCCGCCTGTCTCGACTAGTGCCTGTGACCCGTTTATGATTCTTGCTGCCAGCCCTGACCCTTGCCTGTCCCCGACTACGGTATTGTCTTTGCCCTGTTTGTTTATACTGTGTTTTAATAAAGACTGCAAATGGATCCACTCTCCACTGACCCATCATTACAGAAGACTTTGCCACTCTGTGATCCAGCAGCTCTTGCACAGATTTCCACTGAATTATCCGTACAAGCCAGCCAACTCGCCATGCATCACCATCAGCTATCACGACTCAACTCGCTGACTGAAGAGCTGGTGAGGACGTTACAGGGCCTGCGCCTCACTCCCACCGAGGCTGCCACGCTGCAGGCCGCAGCACCAGTTACCATGCCAACACCCAGTCCACCTGCTGTGAATCCAAGATTAGCTCTCCCTGAGAAGTTTGACGGCACGACAGCAAAATGTAAGGGGTTCCTTTTGCAATGCTCTTTGTACGTGAACCAACAGCCTTCTCTGTACCCCACAGACTCCAGCCGCATTTCCTTCGTCTGCTCCCTGCTCAAGGGCAAAGCGCTAGACTGGGCCACGGCCATTTGGAGAGAGGATGGCACAGTGTTCACCACGTTTACGGAGTTCCTGCAACGATTCCGAGAGGTGTTCGAACACTCAGCGGGAGGTCAGAATCCAGGAGAACAACTGCTTTCCTTGAGTCAAGGCAAATCCACGGCTGTGGAATATGCACTTCAGTTTCGCACGCTTGCAGCTCAAACCACCTGGGTTGAGGATACGTTAGTTACTCTTTCGTCGGGGTCTCTCCTTGGAATCACAGGCTGAGCTTGCTTGCCGTGACGAGGGTCAGTCTCTGAGCTCCTTCATCGGGCTGGCTATCCATATCGACAATTTGCTCCGTTCTCGCCGTACTACCCGAAGCATCACGACTGCCTGTTCCAGTTCAGAACCAATGCAGCTGGGTTATACTCCATTACAACCTGAGGAGAGAGAACGACGGCGACAGTTACATCTGTGTTTATATTGTGGTCAGGCTGGACATTACAAGAGCAACTGCCCCATTCGCCCCAGCACCTCAAGCTCCAGATCGGTGAGTTCCTCCACTCACTATGATTATCCATTCAATTCTCTGAAAATCCCCGTTCAAGTTACCATCAATGATCAAGTCATTTCCACTCATGCCCTGCTGGACTCAGGGGCCGCTGGAAACTTCATGTCGGACTCTTTTGCACAAGCCCATCACATTAAACTAACCAAATATCACTCTCCATTAACAGTGGAAGCACTAGACGGAAAACCCATCGGCAGGGGCAAAGTGGCTCACATCACCCAAGAACTCACACTTCAAATCGGAGCACTGCATCAAGAGATAATCCATTTCTACATCATACCTTCACCTAACAACCCCATCATTCTGGGCTTACCCTGGCTTCGCACCCACAATCCTCATGTATCCTGGAAAGAGGGAGAAATCCTGCACTGGGACGATCACTGCCATGAACACTGTCTTCAGTCCATAATCCCCATGCCTGTCCGAACTGTAGAATTCACGGAGGGTGAGTCCGAAAAACTCAACATTCCTGTCGAATTTGCCGACCTGGCCATCGCTTTCAGTAAAAGAAAAGCCATGGAATTACTGCCACATTGCCCCAGTGACTGCGCTATTGACCTGTTACCTGGAACTACGCCCTCTAAGGGCAGAATATTCCCCTTGTCACAGCCTGAGACAGCCTCGATGAAAGCCTACATAGAAGAGGAGCTAGCTAAGGGCTTCATCCGGCCATCAACCTCACCCGCTTCTGCAGGTTTCTTTTTTGTAAAAAAGAAAGATGGGGGACTAAGACCTTGCATTGACTATCGGGCTCTGAATGATATCACCGTTAAGTTCCGTTATCCACTGCCTCTTGTACCTGCCGCTCTGGAACAATTAAGACAAGCTACATACTTTACCAAACTCGATCTCCACTGCGCTTGCAATCTCATACGCATCCGGCCACTACGAGACCCTCGTGATGCCGTTCGGCCTGTCCAACAGTCCAGCTGTCTTCCAGTCATATATCAATGATGTTTTCCGGGACATGCTGAACCGCTGGGTCATAGTATACATCGATGACATTCTAATTTACTCTACCTCCTTCACTGAACACGTTCAACACGTCAGAGCAGTCCTCCAATGACTCATCCAGCACCAATTGTATGCCAAGGCGGAGAAATGCGAATCTCATCAAACTTCCACGTCCTTCCTGGGGTACGTCATTAGTCAAGACGGAGTGGCTATGGATGACGGAAAAGTGAAAACCATGCTCGAGTGGCCCAAACCCCGTACGCTAAAGGAGTTACAACGTTTCCTGGGTTTCGCTAACTTTTATCGACGATTCATTAGAGGCTTCAGCAGCGTGGCCGCACCTCTCACAGCCATGACCAAACGTACATCCACCCGCTTAAGCTGGACACCGGCAGCCGATCAAGCATTCTGTGAGTTGAAAGAACGTTTCACGACAGCACCCATTCTCTGCCATCCTAATCCAGAACTTCCCTTCATTGTCGAGGTCGACGCGTCCAACACAGGCATAGGTGCGATCCTGTCACAACGCCAGGGTGACCCTGAAAAGATGTATCCATGTGCCTTTTATTCTCGTAAACTGTCTGCTGCTGAACGCAACTACGACGTGGGGGACCGGGAGTTACTTGCCACGATGGAGGAGTGGCGGCACTGGCTAGAGGGGGCTCAGCATCAATTCACTGTACTTACCGACCATAAAAACTTAGAGTACCTCCGTGCAGCCAAACGTCTGAATCCAAGACAAGCCAGGTGGGACATGTTTTTCACACGATTCAACTTTAAAGTCACATACAGGCCTGGATCAAAGAACACTAAAGCTGACGCCTTATCACGACAGACCGAAAGCTCAGAACAACCCATCGATCCCGAATCTATCATTCCTGAATCTCTGCTTGTAGCCCCAGTCCAGTGGGACATAATGACCGAGATCGCACAGGTTAATGAACAATCCCTTCCTCCAGCAACTTGCCCAGTCGATCGCACTTATGTTCCTGCACCACTACGTGTAACAGTACTCCATCACGTTCACGATCTGCCCAGCTCCGGTCATCCAGGTATCACAGCCACACACAACTTGTTACAAAATCGCTTCTGATGGGAGAACATGTTATCAGACACTACCCAATTCATCCGCAACTGCACTGCCTGTCAGACTTCCAAATCATCCCATCAAGCACCTGCAGGACTACTTCAGCCACTACCCATTCCTCACCGACCCTGGTCCCATATTGCTATAGACTTTGTAACTGACTTGCCTCCGTCACAAAACCACACCACCATCCTCACAGTTGTTGATCGCTTTTCCAAAGCATGTCGCCTCATACCACTTCCCAAACTCCCCACAGCCATGGAAACAGCCGAAGTTCTATGTAACTACGCATTCCGTCTGTACGGTCTCCCGGAGGACATCGTCTCCGACAGGGGGCCCCAATTCACCTCCCGAGTGTGGGCGGCATTCTTCAAAGCGCTCAACATTAACGTCAGCCTCACCTCCGGGTACTACCCTGAATCTAACGGACAAACCGAGCGTCTCAATCAAGAGATCACCCGATTCCTACGTACATACTGTCAACGCCACCAAACTGAATGGAGCCGCTTCCTCATATGGGCTGAGTACGCGCAAAATTCTCTTAGAAAACCCTCTACCGGAGTCACCCCATTTCAATGCGTTCTGGGCTATCAACCACCGTTGTTCCCCTGGTCTGGCGAGCCATCAGAACTACCTGCTGTGAACGACTGGCTACAGAGAAGCGAGGAAACATGGGCTCTAGCTCACCACCATCTGCAACGGGCGGTTCGGAGGCAAGCCGAACAAGCGGATCGTCATCGGCGGCCTCATCCTGCTTACACGGTGGGACAATGGGTCTGGTTGTCGACCAGAGATCTACGCCTCAGACTTCCATGCAGAAAACTCAGTCCCAGGTTTGTAGGGCCTTTCCAAATTGTCAAACAAATCACCCCTGTATCATACCGTTTAAACTTACCTGCTAACTATCGTGTTTCCCCTACTTTTCATGCATCACTGCTGAAACCCTCCGGGGGTCCGGGAGGAGAGCCGGAGGGAGCCGAGGACTGTCATCCCCCACCGCTACAGATCGAGGGCGAGGAGGCTTATCAGGTTTCTTGCACTTATTGTCAGTGCTCCACGAGTTTAGTACATGAGATCCAAAAAACTAACAACCCAAAACATCCTTTCAGATGTTTTGACTGTGAAACTCAAATGGATGAAGAAACAGTGAATTTTCTTTGGATGTCTTTGAATCAAGTCTTAGACAAGCTAAAATAAATGACAAGAAACTCTTTGCTGTTTTTTTTAAAGTGTTGATTTTTGGCAAATTGCATAACCATTGGGAGTCAATTTAACCCCAAACACAATTGATCTAACAAATTTGTCAAGCCTTTCCAAAACACATTTGTTCAAACTTTACATACACATTCAAGGCCATAAATGAGAAATAGTTACAAAATTACAAGACAAAATAAATAGTTTCAAGCTCTTTGAAAATGGAATACGGGTCAAACTGACCCTGACACAATAATACAACCTCGATTCCACTAATAATACAAGTAACACGTAATTCCCTCTGACCTCAGTTCAGACTGGTGTAGAGATATTGTGTCCAGCTCATCTTTGTCTATGCGGTCGGCGCTGGGGTCTTCAGTGTTCGTCAGCTCTATGTCTTCAGCAGGCAGAGCGGACAGCTCGGGCTGATTTCCACGATGACAGTACTGCTGCAGGGACTTGTACAGCTTATATACCTGACTGAACGATAGTTTATGGTAGGCCAGCAGCATCTGACGCATGAACAGACCTAGAAACAGAAAGAGATTAGAGGAAAAAAAAGCTCTTCTTAATTACTTTTTTCATGTTTGCTAACTTAAGAAAAAATAAATAAATCAAGATATTCTGAGTTCTCCAAAATAACCTCTTTTAACAACACTCTCTTATACAGTTAGAAAGTGATAATGTACTTTAATGAAGAACATGATCTCATCTGACACATTTTACATCATGAGATGCTTTGGTTAAAGTGAGTTAATAGATGGACAAATAAGGTAAGTTTAAGTTTTGAATTTGCTGTATTAGACAAGGAAACTCCATGAAAAATGTCCAGACACAAGGGAGTGCTAGGGGGAGGAAAGGTTTAAAGAAAAGCAGTGTGAAAAATCTAAAAATAAAACAATAGAAAACTACATAAAGAAATAATTTGACTAAAATAAGATTAAAATGAGTAAATTGATTAAAATAACTAAAACAAATCAATTTATAAAATATTCATATAAAAATAAATAAATTGATTTAAATAATACATATAACCGTACTACAGAGAATAGGAAGAAAAAAAACAATAACATAATTGACGCATTTATAACACTAATTTTCCCATAGTATTAATTGGGTCTTTATACTTGAAAATATATAAGTGTCAAATTTTAGGGCCAGAGTTCCATGCATGAGGATAATCATATTTGGGGGCCCGTAGAATCTAAAAATTGAAAACGTCTGTGAAAGTACACAATCTGACAACATCACTGTGATAAAGTTCTTATGTTCTGGGAAGGAAGAGGACAGGAGTCGGCGTTGACTGCTGATAGATTTATTTTCACCACGGAAAAATATCAAACACAATAAACAAAAGGCAGTGCAAGGCACACTCAATAATTCCACATCCAAGGACGGGCTTCACTCCACACGATCACAGGATCAGAAACAGTTTCGGTGTCTATCAGCAGTCCCTCTCTCTCTCACACGCTCCTGCTTCTCCTGGCGTTTTATCCTGTCTCCACGCCAATTACTGGAACGAGAAACAGGTGATTTGCATTCAGCCCGTTCACTCACCGCGCGTCTCCTGACGCTCTCTCCCGTTGCAGGCTCCGCTAAACCACGCCCCCCTCGCCACAATCACTGCTTGTCATTTTACATTTCCCCCCCCAAAAAAAAAAAACAATTAGGAAAATATTTTAGAATTTCTCAAGAATTACACTTACTTAAGAACATTTTATAATATATTTTAACCATTTGAACCTTTTTCTTAAGATTTTCACAAATCCAGACCTAGAACTCTTAAAAGGGTTAGTTAACCCTTTTAAGGGTTTGGAACGACATAAGGGGAAGTAAATGATGACAAAATACATTTTTTTTGGGTGAATTAACCCTATAAATTGGGCAATATTTGATGGTAATTGTGGGATATTTTATGTAGTGAAATGCATTACATGGTTTGAACACTGAATACTGTTCCGCCCATGAGGGGGCGTTGTTGGGGTAGTAGAATAAATGCAAGGCTAGTGAAGAGTCCACAGGTGTTTGTGTGCTATTTACTATATACTAGAGAACACGACATGGTGTCAGAGTAGGATACTCTAATAAGCTTGCGGAAGAAGTTTTGTCTCGGGGGCAAGTTAAGCTTTATGAGAGGTGAAGTCGCAAAGTCATGGAACAAGTGGCGAGACGTCAACGCACTCCAGGTGATGCAGCTGCCGGGGGGAGAGAGCTGCCCGCGCCGGGCCCGTGTGCTACGTTCAGCATCCAGCCACCTGAGCCTTTTTAAAGGGTTAGTTCACCCAAAAATGAAAATTCTGTCATTTATTACTCACCCTCATGCCGTTACACACCCGTAAGACCTTCGTTAATCTTCGGAACACAAATTAAGATATTTTTGTTGAAATCCGATGGCTCAGTGAGGCCTGCATAGGGAGCAATGACATTTCCTCTCTCAAGATTCATAAAGGTACTAAAAACATATTTAAATCAGCTCACGTGAGTACAGTGGCTCAATATTAATATTATAAAGCGACGAGAATATTTATGGTGCGCCAAAAAACAAAACAAATAACGACTTATTTAGTGATGGCCGATTTCAAAACAATGCTTCAGGAAGATTCGGAGCATAAGTGAAGTTCCTAAACGTAATTTAGGGAGGAGCGAGCCCATCTAATCTTCCAATCAACAGCCAGAGTATATAAGCAGCTGCTTACCTCTCTTCAGTCTCAGCTGTTCCAGCATCCCTCCACCTCCCCAAACTCCACCTTCATCTCAGGTACCTTGCCCTATGTAATCATATCCTATATTTATTCGCTGGGGGGGTATATCAGAGCTCGAGTTGAAGCTGCTTCATCGAGCCCCTCCTCAGTGGACAGCAAACCAAATTAGCTAACCTAATACCCTAAAGATTATATGGGCAAACGAACTCGTTAAATGAATCAGTGTATCGAATCTGCTGTTCGGAGCACCAAAGTCACGTGATTTCAGCCGTTGGCAGTTTGATGCGCGATCCGAATCATGATTCGATACACTGATTCATTTATGCTCCGAAGCTTCCTGAAGCAGTGTTTTGAAATCGGCCATCACTAAATAAGTCGTTTTTTTTTTTTTGGTGCACC
The DNA here is from genome assembly GCA_003731715.1 of Anabarilius grahami. Lineage (NCBI taxonomy): Eukaryota > Metazoa > Chordata > Actinopteri > Cypriniformes > Xenocyprididae > Anabarilius > Anabarilius grahami. The sequence goes on along the minus strand of RJVU01027559.1, from coordinate 5,623,402 downwards.
ATAAATATGCTCGTCACTTTATAATATTAATATTGAACCATTGTACTCACACGAACTGATTTAAATATGTTTTTTAGTACCTTTATGGATCTTGAGAGAGGAAGTGTCATTGCTCCCTATGAAGGCCTCACTGAGCCATCGGATTTCAACTAAAATATCTTAATTTGTGTTCCGAAGATTAACGAAGGTCTTACGGGTGTGGAACGGCATGAGAGTTAGTAATAAATGTCAGAATTTTCATTTTTGGGTGAACTAACCCTTTAATTTCTCAACCTCACGAATGGGAAAAATGGATCCGAGGTTCGAACGTTTCCGTCAGGCCAGTAATCTCCACACTTCCACGCAAGCCAATCAAATAAATACACTCATGTACTGTATGGGCGATGAAGCAGACGACATTTTAAAAGGGCTGAACTTGACGAATGAAGATATGGAGCATTATGACGCAGTGAAGGAGGGTTTTCAAGCTTTCTTTGTTGTGAAGAAAAACAATCTATGAAAGAGCACGTTTCAACATGAGAAAACAAGGGGAAAACGAACCTGTCGACTCCTTCGTGACTGCACTGTACTCATTGGCTGAGCACTGCAAATATGGGCCATTGTATGATGAATTAATCAGAGACAGGTTAGTCGTCGGATTGAATGACATACGTCTGTCGGAGCGAATGCAGTTAGAAAAAGATCTAACGCTTGAACAGCTATCAATATGGCAAGACAGACTGAAGCAGTGAAGCAGCAGCAGAGTAACCTGCGTAGTGATTGTGTTAATGCTAAAACGTCTGGCTCTGTAGACAGAGTCATAAGCAAAAGCAAGCCATCTCAAAGCAGGCAGAGAGTCAAAAGTGCTCATGGAGCAAAAGAAATGTTTAAACAGCCACAGTCAAGATGTCACAAGTAGGGGTGTAACGATACACCAATGGCACGGTTTGGTTCGGTTTACGGTTTTGGAGCCACGGTTTGGTTCGGTTCGGTTCGGGTTGCTGTGGGGGTAGGGTTCATGTCATTTTACCAGCAATGCTAAGGAACAATAGATTCACTTAACTTAATAATAACAACAAAAATAACTTGACTTTTTCTTTATTAACTTTGGCTTCACATTTTTAGTGCAGTCAGCATACCTGAGTAAACAAAAATGAAATAAATACTTCCATGTAGACTAGTCAGAATAAAACTGATGATCACTTGTGTGGCTTTCATAGACAGCGCGAGCGCATCTCTGCAGAACTGGATTTTTAATTACCCAGTTGTCCGTAATGTAGTGTGCCGTGATCGTCATGAAAGACTGAGTTGCGCGGGAGGTCCACCCGTCCGTAGTTAAAGCAATGAATTTAGCATTGCTCAGGTCCTCCACTAGTTTGGCTTTTAATTCGCTGTAAAGGTGAGGCAGAATGCGGTCGGCTCTGTAATTGGTATCTGGGCTCCAACACACTTAGCAAATGCGTGAATTCATCATTCTCAACAATGGAAAACGGCTGCATATCTAGTGCCATGAAAACACCTATTGCCTTTGTAATTGTTTGTGCATGGTCAGAGTTAGCTTGTAGCTTCATTCTGAAGGCAGTGGGAAAAGTTTCCTGCTTTTGAGGCTTCTTACGTGTGCCGCTAATATCAATGTTGGGGTGATGTCTCTGGAGATGCGCTTTCATATTAGACGTGTTTCCTGTCATACAAGTAAGTTTTGTGAAACAGTTACGACAGATTGTGTGTGCTTTGTCTACGACACGAATTCCATTCAAGTACTCCACTGGAAAACCAAAATGTTCCCACACAAGGGACTTAAATGTGTCTGCAGGGTCTATAAATGTGTTTCATTGAGAAAGGTGAATGAGATTCAAGAACAGGACCCTGGCATATTTTTAGGCACTGTAGTTGCTGAGGGTGACCCCTGGCTGATTGATATTAATATAAAGGACTGTGAAGTACAGTTCAAAATCGACACAGGTGCTGATGTCACTGTTATGCCAGACCATGTGTTCCATGACATATTCAAAGAAGGCAACAAACCAGCACTCCAGAGAGTGACCAAGCCCTTACTTGGACCCAGATGCTCACCACTCAGCATGATTGGAGTTTCAAACATGCTGCTTCAGAAAGGAGACAAACATACATTAGAGGATGTGTATGTTGTGAAGAGTCTTCATTGGCCACTGCTAGGCAGACCTGCCATCACCAAACTGGGTCTTGTCACACGTGTTGATGGCATAAGCATTCACACTCTACAGGAACGCTATCCAAAGCTGTGCAATGGGCTAGGACTATTACAGAGGCCATTAAATTGAGCCCAGGAGCAGTTCCATTTTCCCTCAAAACTCCACGCCGCATTCCACTTCCACTCATGCCAAAAGTTAAAAATGAGCTACAACGCATGGAGCGAATGGGAGTCGTTAGCAGGGTGGAAGAACCCACAGAGTGGTGCGCAGGCATTGTCGTGGTGCCTAAAAAGTCTGGCGATCCACACATTTGCGTTGACTTAACAAAGCTCAATGAATCTGTGTGAAGGGAGAAATTAATTCTTCCCTCGGTTGAACAGAACCTTGGATTGTTAACGGGAGCTCGTGTTTTTAGCAAGCTAGATGCGAACATGGGATTTTGGCAAATTCCGCTAGGCGAGCAGACCGCCAAGCTGACAACTTTTATCTGCAAATTTTGGTGGCCACCAAAATATTTAAACTGCAGGAAAAACCCTGATATAGTTTTTAAAGCATGCTTGTTTCTATGTTACAATTAAGAATAATCTGTTATCAGGTGACTGTGTTTCAAAGTAATATTGCAGAAATGTGCAGTTCTAAGATGATACAGATCATCCAGTTAGCTAATGTCATGTATTCATTTTCAAGCAGATACATCAGCAAATTAGCAAGCAGATCCTACAAAGTCCTGTAGGTTGCGAAGTGGAGCTGCTGTGGACTTGTTCCATCACATTCTACAGATGCTCAGTTGGATTGAGATCTGGAGAATTTGGAAGCCAGGGCACCATCCAGCTCTTCATGATGTTCCTCAAACCATTCCTGAACAATGTGTGACAGAGTGCAACAGGCCACTTCCACCAGAGAACACCATTGTCATGAAGTGGTATACTTGGTCTGCAACAATGTTGCTGGTCTGCAAAATGACCAGCTGGGATAGCCTTAGTTGCCCTCATGCATTGATGAGCCTTGGGTGCCCAACACCCTGTCGGTGGTTTGTGGTTTGTCCCCCTTGGGCACTGTCGGTAAATTCTCACCACTACTGACCGGTGTCACAATCACGCTTTCCCAGACTCCAGTTCCCAGCATCCTCCTGTTCTCCACACCTGTCTGCACTTCCCTCATCAGTCTTCTCGCCATCTCCCCGGATTCCCAGCACCTGTTTGTCCTCGTCAGCACTCCCTTTAAGTTGGACTCACTCCCTGCACTCCTTGTCTGTTATATTGTTTGATACATGTATGTGAAGCTGTCTCTCTGATCCTGGATTATTAATAAAGCCTGTATATTGTGGATTTCCGTATTTCGCCTAATCTCTACAGCACATACGTAACAGAATAACAGACCCAACTGAAGGATTTCCACAAAGAAGGATGGGCTTATTCTTCGTCTCCGAGGTTCCTGTGTCTCCCGTGCCTCCCAAGCCAGCTACAGTGTCGGATCGCCTTTGTGGGTTCCCGGCGGGACGGTCGCTCCCTGGAGAGGTATGTGGAGGAATTTGTACTGCCCCGCCCCACTTGTCATGAAAATTTTAAGTTCTACTAACTTTAAAAAATTAGTTTACTTAAAGGGACAGATCACCCAAAAATGAAAATGTTATGTTTATCTGCTTACCCCCAGGGCATCCAAGATGTAGGTGACTTTGTTTCTTCAGTAGAACACAAATGATAATTTTTAACTCCAACTGCTGCGGTCTGTCAGCCATATAAAGCTTGTGAATGTTAACACAATTTATAATGGTGTGTATATCAACAATGGTGTAAAAACGTTTTGGACACAAAACACTTCACTGTTATAAATCATCTTTATTTATTTTTTTAATCTTTATCTTTATTACTTTCTTTTTATGCTTCAATTCCATAAGTAAACAAATCTATATAAAATGTTTAAACCACTTTAATGAAGTTATTTAACCATTAAAGCAGACATGTTGAACTGCTTTATCATAATGCAAAAATGTTTTCTGAAAATGACTGCAATTGCTGAAAAAAATAACAAAAGTCAAAGGTCAAGAGCCCAACTAAAGCAAACAATGATCACCATGTTGATGACCTCAAACTAAACATTTTCAACAAATCAACATCTAAACCTCTGTTAATTCTTAAAAGAACTTCTGTAGACGTATGACAGAAATAAAGTCAATCTGGTTAGTAATAAGTGACGCTGGTAAAGCTGTTTGTGGAGTTAATTAATCCTGCTCTGATGAGATCTTGAGAGATTTAATGTCTTATATCTTCAGTTGATTTAATCTAAGGCTGTTTCTGGACGTCAATAGTTGTGCTTGTTAACAGCATGTGTTTGAATGTTTGAAGGAATATTTCAGGAACATCATACCTTTTAAAACACAGACATTTTAACATTTTGGGGATCGTTCTTACAACAAAAATCTGTTAGCTGGTATAACAGGTCTGGTTCTCACCTCACTCATGAACAGGAATTCTAGCTTGTGAGTAAAACTGCAAATTCCTCCATCAACGTCAGCTGCCTCCATAATCTTCTGTTCACAAGTTCACACTTACAAATAATCAGATAGTAAATAGTATGCATAATAGTATGCGTAATGGTATGCATATTTGGCGTGCTGTCCGAGGAGAGGGCTCTGAGCTTGGCATTTGGCCTGAACCCAAAGTACTCCCCCCGTATTTCTGGTTAGGAAGTAACCAGACGAGTGTGAGGAGATGGGGTGGTGGAGGGATGCTGAAAAAACTGACGAGGAATATGGGTGAGTTGACTGTGTTTATGTATAGGCCTTTACTCATGCTGATTGGGTAGATACGTTGATTACTGATTGTTGACAGCTGGGTAAAAGGACGTGATGATAGTCAGATTAATTGAATGTTGCTCCTCCTGAACTTTGTTAAAAAACCTCATATAAGTGCAGCACAATCAAGTGAAAATCACTGCGCAGTACATAAATTGGTCAGTCTACGCCCTAAGTGAATAACCCAAAGCCTCACCCTAAACCTAATTATAATCTTATCCCTAAAACCAAGTCTTAAACCTCAAACAGGGGTCTCAGACATTTGGCTGGCCAAAATGTCTTCATTTTACCCCCTTTATCCTCTTTCCGATGGTCTTAAACTCAAACCGTCCTCACAAAGACATGTACAAGTATCCATACAACACAGAGATGAACCGTTACAATAAGACCATAAGTTTTCATAAAGTGATACCTGATGATCATCTCTGTGTTCTTGCTCTTCTCACACTGCTGCTGCAGCTGCTGTAGAATCTTAGAGGCTTCAGACGTCTGATTCAGAGCTTTCAGCAGCATGAAATCAGGCTTATGCATCAAGTAGCATTTGTGTTCATGTAGGTGTGTGGGAGTTCAGGTACCTGCTCAGCATGGAGCTGAACATGACAATACTTTTAAACAGAATACACAATTTGAGATGGAAATTACACTATTGTAAGAATGTTTATAACTTCCAGAAACAAAACTAATCTTGTTTGTCCACTGCTGTGTTCAATTCAATTCACATTTTCATATACTCTCAATAGCCTACTTATTGTTCCAGTGCAGCTTTATGAATAGAGCAATCTGTTTACTACAGAGCCCCGCATATGACATGGAAAAAAAAAATATTAGGCTAAATCCTGTGCATTATTTACTTTTTTTTTTCTTGCGCATTTCATGTGCAGGGCTCTGTAGTTATCAGAGGTAACTGTGTCAAAGTTTTGTGCATATGGCAGAAATGTACAGTTGTGAGATTATACAAATCGTGAAATTAGTTAATGTCATATATTCAGAAACAAATAACACATTAATGTAATCATTACATTGTGTGATATTGTCATGATCACGTCTGTTCCTGAACTACATTTCCCATAATCCCCCCTGCCAGTCACCTGTATACACTCCATACTATCACTAATCACCACACCCAGCTGCAGCATATTAACAGGACTATAAAAGACTCACACACACACCACCTCACCGCAAAGTCTTGATTACCCTGTGTGTCATTTCCGAGTGTTATTTCCCTGTCTGCCTGATTCGTTACTGTTTCTGCCTGATTCCTGTCTTACGACCCATTGCTGCCAGCCTCGATCCTTTGCCTGTACCCTGACTACGATTCTGCCTGTTCCTTATTGCTCTTGTTTGTTCCTGTTTGACCCTGTTTGTACGACCACGCTCACTTTTAATAAAGCTTGCACTTGGATCCCTACCTGAGTCCCGCCAACGTTACAGAAGACTTCGCCAACACAGATCCAGCAGCTTTGGTGTTCCTGTCACGTCCACCATGAACCCATCTGCCCAGCTAATAGGACTCCTTCAAAGAGACAGATCCATAGAGGATTATGTCACAGACTTTATTGGACTGGCGCATTTGACTTGCTTTGACGAGGTATGTCTTATGATATTCTTTCACGGAGGACTGTCTGAACCGCTCAGATCCGTTATGCCATTACATAAGCCAGATGGGACATTAGAACAATATATTGAGCTGGCTTTGCAACTGAGCGGATCTTCCTTTACTGTGGGTGTTGCGGAGGAACACGACACCATGGTAAATCATGTAATGGCCGCCGCGACAAGGGACATTCACAAGATGGCGGCTACCATCATAACAACACCAAGTCACGTCTCCGCTGATCGCCCAGAGCAACGCCACGCCTTCGCTGATCGCCCAGAGCAACGCCACGCCTTCGCTGATCGCCCAGAGCAACGTCACGCCTTCGCTGATCGCCCAGAGCAACGTCACGCCTTCGCTGATCGCCCAGAGCAACGTCACGCCTTCGCTGATCGCCCAGAGCAACGTCACGCCTTCGCTGATCGCCCAGAGCAACGTCACGCCTTCGCTGATCGCCCAGAGCAACGTCACGCCTTCGCTGATCGCCCAGAGCAACGTCACGCCTTCGCTGATCGCCCAGAGCAACGTCACGCCTTCGCTGATCGCCCAGAGCAACGTCACGCCTTCGCTGATCGCCCAGAGCAACGTCACGCCTTCGCTGATCGCCCAGAGCAACGTCACGCCTTCGCTGATCGCCCAGAGCAACGTCACGCCTTCGCTGATCGCCCAGAGCAACGTCACGCCTTCGCTGATCGCCCAGAGCAACGTCACGCCTTCGCTGATCGCCCAGAGCAACGTCACGCCTTCGCTGATCGCCCAGAGCAACGTCACGCCTTCGCTGATCGCCCAGAGCAACGTCACGCCTTCGCTGATCGCCCAGAGCAACGTCACGCCTTCGCTGATCGCCCAGAGCAACGTCACGCCTTCGCTGATCGCCCAGAGCAACGTCACGCCTTCGCTGATCGCCCAGAGCAACGTCACGCCTTCGCTGATCGCCCAGAGCAACGTCACGCCTTCGCTGATCGCCCAGAGCAACGTCACGCCTTCGCTGATCGCCCAGAGCAACGTCACGCCTTCGCTGATCGCCCAGAGCAACGTCACGCCTTCGCTGATCGCCCAGAGCAACGTCACGCCTTCGCTGATCGCCCAGAGCAACGTCACGCCTTCGCTGATCGCCCAGAGCAACGTCACGCCTTCGCTGATCGCCCAGAGCAACGTCACGCCTTCGCTGATCGCCCAGAGCAACGTCACGCCTTCGCTGATCGCCCAGAGCAACGTCACGCCTTCGCTGATCGCCCAGAGCAACGTCACGCCTTCGCTGATCGCCCAGAGCAACGTCACGCCTTCGCTGATCGCCCAGAGCAACGTCACGCCTCCGCTGATCGCCCAGAGCAACGTCACGCCTCCGCTGATCGCCCAGAGCAACGTCACGCCTCCGCTGATCGCCCAGAGCAACGTCACGCCTCCGCTGATCGCCCAGAGCAACGTCACGCCTCCGCTGATCGCCCAGAGCAACGTCACGCCTCCGCTGATCGCCCAGAGCAACGTCACGCCTCCGCTGATCGCCCAGAGCAACGTCACGCCTCCGCTGATCGCCCAGAGCAACGTCACGCCTCCGCTGATCGCCCAGAGCAACGTCACGCCTCCGCTGATCGCCCAGAGCAACGTCACGCCTCCGCTGATCGCCCAGAGCAACGTCACGCCTCCGCTGATCGCCCAGAGCAACGTCACGCCTCCGCTGATCGCCCAGAGCAACGTCACGCCTCCGCTGATCGCCCAGAGCAACGTCACGCCTCCGCTGATCGCCCAGAGCAACGTCACGCCTCCGCTGATCGCCCAGAGCAACGTCACGCCTCCGCTGATCGCCCAGAGCCACGTCACGCCTCCGCTGATCGCCCAGAGTCACGTCACGTCTCTAGATCAGTCCAAGAGCGGAGAGGTTTGTTGTCCAGTGTGAATGATCCACCGCTGACTTCAGCCCGAGCGGCTGGCATTCCTAAGCCTCCGCTGGCCGCTTCGCTCTCGAGCCCTCCGGCCGCTTCGCTCTCGAGCCCGCCGGACGCTTCGCTCTCGAGCCCGCCGGACGCTTCGGCCCGCCGGACGCTTCGCTCTCGAGCCCGCCGGACGCTTCGCTCTCGAGCCCGCCGGACGCTTCGCTCTCGAGCCCGCCGGACGCTTCGCTCTCGAGCGCCCTGGACGCGATGGACAAGATGGCTGCTTTGCCAGTGCCCACGGGCAAGAAGGCCGCCCCTTCGGTGCTTACGGAGGTAGGGGGCGTTCCAGCCGTTGTGTCCGCTCCAGAACCCGCTTCAGCCAGTGAGTCTGCTCCAGAACCCGCTCCAACCGGTGAACCATCGCCTCACCCTCGGAAGAGGAGGAGGAGGAGGAAGAAGGCTTCCATTCTTCGAGGCTCAGAAGCCTTTCAAGAGGCCGCTGGGGGTCCGGAGACTACTCCAGAGGTCTCTCCAACTCCGCCAAGGTGTCTCTCTCTGCCGGCGCCACCTGAACTCCTTGCCCTGCCATCGCCGCCCAGGCTCCTTGCCCTGCCAGCGTCACCAAGGCTCCTCGCCCTGCCGGCGTCACCCAAGCGCCTCGCTCTGCCGGCGCCACCTGAGCTCCTTGCCCTGCATGTGTCACCCGAGCGCCTCGCCTTGCCGGCGCCGCCCAAGCTCCTTGCCCTGCCGGCGTCATTAAAGCACCTCGCTTTGCCGGCGCCATTCGAACTCCTCGCCCACGAACCCGCCACTGCTCCCGTTGAATTCCCCAAGAACTTTTTTGGGGGGGGCAGTATACTTGAGGGTGGGGAGCTTGTGGGTGGGAGCCCTGCACGGCCGTGGTCATCAGCGGCCTCCGAACTGCCTGTGGCTCCTGACCAGCCCTGGCCGCCCGAACCACCTGACCTGCAGTGGCTGCCCAAGCCACTTGACCTGCCGTGGCTGCCCAAGCCACCTGACCCTCCGTGGTGGCCTGAACCACCTGACCCGCCGTGGCCGCCCGTGGCACCTGACCCTCCGTGGCCGCCGAGTTGCATGGGTCAGCGTCATCTATTCACAGGTATGGAGGCCCAGATTACTCAAAATGAAATCATTAAATAAATGTTGATACTTCAGTTGTTAATAAAATATATTATAATTTGATTGCTTTTTATGGAAGCTTGGTTACAGGAAACAATAATAAAATAATAAAAAATGAATAAAGGTAATAGTGACTTTTTATCTCTCAATTCTGACTTTTTATTTCCTCAGAATTGTGGAATATAAACTCACAGTTGCATGTTATAAAGAAATTTGCAATTCTGATTTTTTTTTCCTTAGAACTGTGAGATGTCTTTTGGACATATCTGATATGCCAAGTGTTTGCCAGTGGTTTCCTAAATGGGGCAAGAAATATGTTTTGATGTCTTTTGGTGAACAGCATAAGCTATAACAAATAAAATGTACTGGAAATATAACCGTGATCCTATAGTTCACGAGTCCACTTCACAAAAAATAATTCACCACATCACCACCATAACCATGAAAATGAAATGACACAAGCAATATAAAAATAATGCTAAAAATGAGCACAAACAAATGCTAAAATGAAATAAAAGGGGTTTTTTTTTATTTAATAATTGAATATTTTTTATTAACAATTTAATTATGTTTTTAATCATTTAAATATTTCAACATTTAATAAAGTATTTAATTTTGAGTAATTTGGCATACCATTTTAAATAACAGATAATTATTTGCATTTGATCTGATATAACTAATACAAGGTGAGACGATGCATTATGTGAATATTTGGCTACAGAGATGCGTATTTAATCTAGATTTAAAATAGCAGAGTGTCTCTGAACCCTGAATATCATCAGGAAGGATATTCCAGCATTTAAGGGCCAAATGCCTCCTTTAGTTGACTCTGTTATCCTTAGTACTGCCAAAAGTCCAGAGTTTTGTAACCTTAAAGAGTGTGATGGATTAGTGTGATAGAAGATCTTTAGTTAAATATACAGGAACCATTTAGGGCCTTAAATAAGCATAAATCTTTGTAATCAATACAGAACTTAAAGGAGGCCAGTGCAGACAAATTTGGATTATATGATCACATTTTCTGGTAAGATCTCTAGCAGCTGCATTTTGGACTAACTAGATACAAATAAGAGCTTCATCAGCTGTTATGCTGATAATACATAGCCATTAAGATGAGATGAAATATCTAAATTAATGTTAAAGATGTATAAAATATTGGAAGACCAATAATTTTATTCTATTAAATTTGGAAGAGAGAACATGTGAGCATCCAGTGAAATGAGAAAGCTAAAATTGGCTAAAGAGGCAACAAAGAAAGAACATGTTGACATTGAAAAGAAATGATCAAAATCAGAAGGGAAGAGTTTAGTGTGGAAAAAGGTAATGTGGCAAATATGGGAGATATCTGTGCATGATTCAAAATAAAGTACAAGTTGTAATGAGTAGACTGAGATTTGGGCATTGCAAGTTAAATGGAACTCTTTATATCACAGGGAAACATCATCCAGTATCAGGAGGAGACATTTAAGAACATCTTAATATGCAGGACATTTACACAAGAAAGGTGTTTGTTGAAACAAGAGTTGAGGCATCAGTTACAAGGAATGGGTATAATCAATCAATCAAGTTTATTTCAGGAATACATGGCCTCTCGGCCCATAGATCCACAGAATCACAAAAGCATAACAGATTCTCTTTTCTTCATTCCATGATATATATACAATGCCAATCTCCATGCATACTCAGAATTACATACATGTGACACATCAATACAAACATCACCAACAAAAGCAAGATCACCTAAATATTTCTTACGCAATTCCACATACAAAGAACAATCAGGAAATGTTTCTCATCTTCTATCACCGAAGAATTTAATGCTAATTTACAGTAATTGCAAATTCTCTCTGCCATAGGTGTGTTACTCCATCTACCAGTTTCTATAGCCAAATGATGACCTGAGCATCTAAACAATAACAATGATTGTACCAGCTGTGTATTATACACATGCAATGTAGCTCTCTTGTATTATCAAGGAATTGAATTGTGCATATATACTCAATTTCATATTTTCTAAAATTGATTTATACCATGCATCATGTCCTTTTTCTCTCAATCGTTGATTCAAAATAGATGTAAATGTACTTATATCACCTACACTTTGAGCCTCCGAAAAACCATAAAAATACAACAAAACTCTAATGCAGGAGACCTATGTTTTTCTACCTACTTCATCTAAATGAAAGAGCATATTATAACATTTTCTTGAATAACAATGATTATACATAGACACTAATTTTATCCAATACATGATACATCTTTTCATAGAAGTAATGGACAATACAAATCTACCCAGATCTCCCAAGACAGCTACATTGCTCACACTTTGCTGATATTAAGGAATTTACAAAAAGATAACTGAACATTTTGAATACACTCTACTGTTTCAAAGCCCCATATCTCAGCTCCATAATATATTATGGGTGCTACCATGTGGTCAAACAAATAAAAGGCTTGGTTACATCCAATTTTATACTTACGAACAAACTTTAGTAAAGAAAGCATTGCCTTCTTAACTTGACTTGCTAAGTGTTGTCAGGCTTTCCACCATGACAATCTGGGTGTGAACCACATACCCAAATATTTATAACAATTAACCACTTCAATCTGTTGACCAGCAAAATACAATTTTTCATCCTTATTTAAAAAAAAAAACCCTCTTCTGAATACCATAACTTTTGTTTTACTCAGATTCACTATCATTCCATAAAGGCTACAAAATATTAGTTGTTCAGATTCTTTCTGAAACCCTCCAACTGTATCTGATACATTAACCATATCATCAGCGTATAACAAGATCTGTACTTCTGTGATACTTTCAATCTGAATACCTTTTACCTTTACAATTTTCCTTTAACATTGTTATATATTCATTTAGGAAAAGAATAAACAAAAGTGGACTCACCATGCAGCCCTGTCGTACGCCAATGCTACAGCTAAAATAATTTGTTAAACCATCAGTTCCTTTCACACATGATTTAAGTTTAGAATACATATATTTCAATACACTAAAAACCTTTCCACCAGTACCATTCTTAATGAGAGTAAAATACAGGAGAATATGCTGGATACTATCAAAGGCTTTGGAAAAATCAATAAATATACAGTACATCCTTCCTTTTCGCTTCGTAATATATTTCTTAACAAGTGACTATAAAATATTATAACAGGCAAATCACAGCCTCACACCAAGCCTCTGGGAAGTCACCGGTGTCCAATATTTTGTTATATAAAGAAAGCATAAAAGGGCATAACATATGTGATGCAACATATTTTACAGCTTTCTGAAATAAACAATCTTCATCCCACCACCTTGGTTGTTTACTTTTAGATGTAAATTTATTAATCAGAAATCTGCCTGCTTCATGTAAGCAATCTGTCAAAATTTTAGCTATGTTAATTTTTTCTTCCTTTGCAGTAAAAAATGACTAAAAAGGTTTCCATTCAATAAATAAGATGGTCTTTGCAAAAATTGCCTTTCACCATCAGTTCCCCATCTAAATCTTATCCAGGGTCTAGCAAGACTAACTTTCTTAATTTTAATCCCTGATTCAACTCTATTTACTCTCATTGTATATAATAATGGAAAGTGATCAGAAATATCTACTTGTAAGATCTCAAAATCTCTAACATATTCAAAGAGTTCACTGGATATAATAAAATAATCAATCACACTGCATCCAACTGCAGACACAAATGTAAAGTCACCATCAATATCTTTTCCAACTCTTCCATTTACAAAATGAATACTCAAACTGCGACACGTCTAAACGACAGTGACCAAAAGAGTTAACAACCTTATCTTTCGATTTTCTATACCATTCAAAAGGATCATTTGTAATATCTACCACATGCTATATATTTAGAATCATCACACTTAATATAATCACATTCATTACCAGTTCTAGCATTAAAATCTCCTGTAATAATTAATTGTGCATCTTCTACTTGATCCAGCACATTTGAGATTTCATTTTCTAAAGAAATAATACCATTTTTCTCTTCTCTATTTCTATATGAACTGGAACCCTAAGAAAAAAATATATGTAAAAGCAAGAACAATATTAACACCAAATAATCCACTCTTTGTCAGAGTATAAAAATATACAATCAGTTGCTTGATTACAAATTCTATTAAAATATTTCACAATAGAATCATGTACATATACACAGATAGCCTACCTCCAATATTACGTCCAAATTTGGAATGGGTATAGGACAGTATAATGTAAAGAGTATAGAAGAATGTGGCAATAATTATCAAGGAGGTAAATATTTGTTTCTTAAGGAGGACTGGACTGGAAGGACGAATCTAATTAACAAGTGACAAGTTCAACAAAAGACAACAGGTGTCAGTAATGCAAAGTTTTGGATGCCAACTGAGCAAAACACCAAGAAGAAGAAGATGAACGTGGCTTTCACTTTCATTTTTGCTGTTTTGCCATTTTGAAAGAACAGAAACTTTAATTTACAATACAAACTATTAAAGCGTTAAATAGAAACGATAAAAAAGCTTTTAATTTGTGGAAAAGATGGAGGATTTTGAGTTTGTATGTGGGTAAATTTTGATTAAGGTGTGTGTTCAGCGAGCTACCGAGAGGCTTTGCTGGTGACTTCCGCATTCATATTTTCTTTAAAGAATGTATTGGATTTGATATATTTTGGAGCATTTTCATCTTTGTCTGTTCCACTGTGTGAAGTGTTCAGCTCCACCATGGATGACACACAAACATACAGAGATGAAGATTTTTTTTTCGAAGATGCAGGTAATGTGAATAAACAAGATATTAAAATAAACTTTCTATTATAGAAAAATATGTGAGTCTATAGAAAATGAAAACAAGTAACGAGTTAAGATGTTTTAATATTATTCTGATTAATACAGTGATATGAAGGAGTAAACTGAATCTGTTCTCTGTTACAGTTCAGTCCAGCAGGAGAAATCGGATCCCAGCTGTGTGTCTGTGAAGAGTGATCGGTCTATGGAACATCCACTAANATGCGCGCCACACGTGCCACTGCCTAAACTGAAACTGACTGCTCTTCTTTTTATTAGCGGTGTATAAAATGGGCAAACAGCTCTCAGAGAATGGGTTGTCGTGTCCACACATGTATTTATTTATTTATTAAATTATTATTATTTTATTTCATAAAATCGCAGCATTTTGCGTCATATAATCGCACAAGCTTGACATCGCGATTGCGATTGCGATATGATTAATCGTGCAGCTCTACCTTATACAAAAGTTATGAAATAAAGTATGACGTTTTGTATTACAATTATAATTGACCAAAACATGTACATTCAGTTAGAAAGGGCAGATTTGTTAAGATTTTTTTTGGGTGCATTTCAAACACAATCTTTCTTCTAGCAGCCATATTTTTCTCTGCCAATTATTCATTTCTTATAAATAAGGCAGAAAGATACAAGTTTGCATGAAAATGAAATGTGTAGGTTAAGTTTGTATGTTTTTAAACCACATTTTAAAATGACAAAAAAATGTTAATACTAATGCTGATTGCTGAAGTACTAAAAATTAACATTGGGTAAATGAAAAGATCACAGATCACTTATTCTAATGTTAAGTGAATATAATATGTGATTTGGTATATTCTCACCATATAGGATGAATTCAGTAATTAAAGGTTATTAAACTAAATCTGTTCTCTGTTACAGTTCAGTCCAGCAGGAGAAATCGGATCCCAGCTGTGTGTCTATGAAGAGTGACTGGTCTATGGAACGTCCACTAAATTTTAGGAGTAGAGACACATGGCCTCATCTCAGGTAAAACCTTACACAATATGCTTATATTTTTTATTTCATATTTGTGTAAGTCTCTATGTAAGTCATATGTATTAATCTTATAAAACACTGTTAAACATAAATATAGGTAAAATTATTCAATTAGCAAATAGCCAGTCTATAATTGGCAACAACATCCTGTAAATCTAATTTTGCTGACCAGATTACAGATCATATAAAACAGAGATTCATTGAATCAGACAGATAATCAAACAAAAGGGAGTTGAAAAGTAAAAGAAAAAAACAACACACACACTCACACACACACACACACACACACACAAAGGCAATTAAAAATATACGTTGCAATTTCCACATACATAATTGAGATGTGGTGGAAATGACATGTTTGTGAACATGTTTATAACTTCCAGAAACAAAACTAAACAAGAGTGTTTCTGTGATGTATCAATCTTGTTTGTCCAATGCTTGAAATTATTAGTAGACAAATTAAACTAATGAGAGTGTAAAAAGTGTGTTTAATAAAAGTCCACAGAGTCAAAAGGGCCCATATTTGAAGAAACATATAATCTATATTTAGTGCAGTGGTTCTCAACTCCGGTCCTGACATTTATGTCTCCCTTTATTTAACATACCTGATTCAGATCATCAGCTCATAAAGAAAGAGATTCATGAATTGGACTGAGTATGTCAGACAGGAAATGTGCAGAGCAGTGGGTTCCCAGGACCGGAGTTGAGAACCACTGCGTTACTGTATTTGACTTGAGAGTTATGTGACATTTTGTGGAATAAAACTGAAATTAGGCTACATGTTTAGAGTTATTGTGTTGCCAGTTAAATTAAACAGATAGAATTGATTCTTTACAATATGGACTAACAAAGTGTTCAATAGACATGTTAATACATCCAGGAATTGAATCTGTTAACTGGTGGGAAAAGTGGAGGATTTTTATTCTGAGTTTAGGTACATTTTGATAAAGGTTTTTGTTCAGGACAGGTACCAAGAGGCTTTGCATGTGACTTACGCATTAATTTTTCTCTGAAAAACTTCCTGGTTTTGATGTGTCTTTGATAGTTTTCATCTTTATACAAATTAAATGTGGTGTCTTGGGTTTTAAAGTGCGTTCTGTGATTCTTCAAAATTCTAAGCGGCATTTGTGTTAGTGTTCAATTGTATATTTTAGTGAATGTAGCTGCCTGGGGCATCATGTATAAATGTTGTGTACGCACAAAAGATGCATTGAAATGTGCATACTTTATGTGCGTACATTAGACAAGATATTAACCTTCATATTATTTAAAATGTGAGTCTATAGAAAGAAAAAGTAACTTAAAAAGGTAAATTTAAGTCTGCTCAAAGTTCTTATTGATGGAAAAAGTATGTGTATTTAGTGTGTATTAGCGTTACCTGTAGATTTCCCGAAGACTTTTGCTTTTGACTACAGATGAATCTCAAGTTGTCACTGTTGATTGTCATTTGGATCTTTCTGGATCACAATCCGCAATCAAAATGATAAGTTTAATTATTGCAGCTGCTGTGAGAAAAGGCAATAAATGATCCGCTACCAGTAGCATCCTCACATGATAAAGCCTACTAGCTCGTTCTTTTATCAGTAAACTGAATCTGTTCTCTGTTACAGTTCAGTCCAGCAGGAGAAATCAGATCCCAGCTGTGTGTCTGTGAAGAGTGATCGGTCTATGGAACATCCACTAAATTTTAAGGGAGGAGGCACATGGCCTCTTCTCAGGTATAACCTTATACAAAAGTTATGAAATATAGTATGACATTTTGTATTAGAATTATAATTGACCAAAACATGTACATTCAGTTAGAAAGGGCAGATTTGTTAAGATTTTTTTGGGTGCATTTCAAACACAATCTTTCTTCTGGCAACCATATTTTTCTCTGCCAATTATTCCTTTCTTATAAATAAGGCAGAAAGATACAAGTTTGCATGAAAATGAAATGTGTAGGTTAAGTTTGTATGTTTTTAAACCACATTTTAAAATGACAAAAAAATGTTAATACTAATGCTGATTGCTGAAGTACTAAAAATTAACATTGGGTAAATGAAAAGATCACAGATCACTTATTCTAATGTTAAGTGAATATAATATGTGATTTGATGTATTCTCACCATATAGGATGAATTCAGTAATTAAAGGTTATTAAACTAAATCTGTTCTCTGTTACAGTTCAGTCCAGCAGGAGAAATCGGATCCCAGCTGTGTGTCTGTGAAGAGTGATCGGTCTATGGAACATCCACTAAATTTTAAGGGAGGAGGCACATGGCCTCTTCTCAGGTATAACCTTATACAAAATTTATGAAATAAAGTATGACATTTTGTATTAGAATTATAATTGACCAAAACATGTACATTCAGTTAGAAAGGGCAGATTTGTTAAGATTTTTTTTGGGTGCATTTCAAACACAATCTTTCTTCTGGCAACCATATTTTTCTCTGCCAATTATTCCTTTCTTATAAATAAGGCAGAAAGATACAAGTTTGCATGAAAATGAAATGTGTAGGTTAAGTTTGTATGTTTTTAAACCACATTTTAAAATGACAAAAAAATTGTAATACTAATGCTGATTGCTGAAGTACTAAAAATTAACATTGGGTAAATGAAAAGATCACAGATCACTTATTCTAATGTTAAGTGAATATAATATGTGATTTGGTATATTCTCACCATATAGGATGAATTCAGTAATTAAAGGTTATTAAACTAAATCTGTTCTCTGTTACAGTTCAGTCCAGCAGGAGAAATCGGATCCCAGCTGTGTGTCTATGAAGAGTGACTGGTCTATGGAACGTCCACTAAATTTTAGGAGTAGAGACACATGGCCTCATCTCAGGTAAAACCTTACACAATATGCTTATATTTTTTATTTCATATTTGTGTAAGTCTCTATGTAAGTCATATGTATTAATCTTATAAAACACTGTTAAACATAAATATAGGTAAAATTATTCAATTAGCAAATAGCCAGTCTATAATTGGCAACAACATCTTGTAAATCTAATTTTGCTGACCAGATTACAGATCATATAAAACAGAGATTCATTGAATCAGACAGATAATTGAACAAAAGGGAGTTGAAAAGTAACCCTCAAATTAAGATGTGGTGGTTTGTGAACATGTTTATAACTTCCAGAAACAAAACTAAACGAGTGTTTCTGTGATGTATCAATCTTGTTTGTCCAATGCTTGAAATTATTAGTAGACAAATTAAACTGAGAGTGTAAAAAGTGTGTTTACAGTTTCTTTCAGTTGCTAACAAGCATTGTTCAATACCGAAACCACATTTTCAAAACTCTTCACATAGTCTGCATTACCAGCATGAATGTTGGCCAAACAGTTAATCTCACCTACAAAACTCACTCAGACCAACATAACACTGGCAACAATTCTCATTCAGAAAACACACATTTCATTCACAACACACTGACCTAAAAACACTAACAACAGGAAGCATTACATAATTGATGAACTTTTTTTTAAAGTTTCAATGATTTTCCACATAAATCAGTTCTTCATATAGAACTGATTTAACAAAATGTAACAAAATTTCACTTTATTGAAAGCATTTGTAACAAGAATGAATCAAATTAAACAATTTCATTTTTTATATGAATATAGTACTTGAAAATTATAATCAAAAGGTGAAAAATGAGGGAAAAACTCCAGGGCTGCAATGATAATAAAAAAAAATAAAATAAAATGCATTCTACACATTACTGTAACAACATGTGTAGTTGTTCATTATAGTAAATTACAGTAATGGTTCTAGTCTGCTCTCTCTCTTGCATTTGGCCACAAGTTCTCATCAACATCACATCTGATGTCGTCTCTGGCAATGCATCTTGGAAAGTACCTCCTGGAATATCTAATCCATCCCTGGCAGTCTTCATGAGAAATGTCTCCACACCCCGCATTCATTGCCTCCAGTAAAGTCATCTGGTCATGTGGATGGTGGTCATAAACCTTCCACCTCCACCTCCACACAGAAAATAACTCCTCTATGGGGTTTAAGAAAGGGGAGTATGGAGGCAGGTATAATACTGACATCCTGGGATGTACCGCAAACCACTCTGTGACTGCAGCAGAGTGGTGGAATGCCACGTTATCCCACACAACAATGAAGGATGCCCTTTGGCTTCTGTCCTCTGCTGGCACAAGTCGAATATGTAGGTCATTTAGAAATTAAATGTGCCTCTCTGTATTGTAGGGACCAATGAGTTTTTTGTGTAACAGCAAACCTTCATTGGACATTGCTGCACACATCGTGATGTTAGCTCCCTTTTGGCCTGGGACCTCCACAGTCGCTCTCTGTCCAATTACATTTCTTCCCCTGCGTCGTGTTTTTGCCAGGCTGAATCCACAAAGATAAAAGTATGTGGAGTTCGTCAGGCTTCCATCTCCATTACCCTCTAAATTGCAAACAGTTTCACAGTAATTGACATTATGCATCAATGTGTATTCACCCTGTTTGGTTACTGAACAGACATCTTACCTGGACATATTGATACCGGAGTTCTTTCACACGTTCACTGTTTCTCTCAAAGGGTACAGTGTACAGTTGCTTCATCCTTATTTTATGTTTCTCTAGGACTCTGGCAATTGTTGTTGTGCTAACCATATTCACATTTTCAAAAGTGCCATTGTCTGCCAGCACTCTCTCCCAAATTTCCCACAGTTTAATTGCATTGTTGGCAATTACCATAGCCACAATGGCAATTTCTTGCGCATCAGAAAAGATTCTGCCTTTCCCTCCTCTTGTGGGCAACCTTTGGATCCTACAGTAAATCACAACTATTACTGTATTGTAATAGGCTTCAGAATGTCAATATGTGTAAAAATGTACACATTATATTGTATTTTACTGTAATGTGTAATTCAGTTATCATTAAGGGATGCCCATCTCACCTGTTGTGTTGTCGGAAAATGCGTACTATTGATGCAGCTGTTGAACGTGGCATATTGGTTGCACCCTTAGACCAGCTTCTCTCAAAGAGAGACCATGATTTACTACATGGTCAATAATTGTTGCTCTTATCCCATCAGAGATCACCACCTCTTGGCCTTCCTCTCCTTTGTCCTCCACGCATTCTCCCTCTCTGAACCGCTCTTCTTTGATCCATATTGGCCAACAAATTCTGTTCCAAACTATCCCCTTTTATACTAAATCATGGTAATGAGACAAAGGCAGAACACCTGGGTGGAATTTCAGCTAAAATTGTAATTAGCTTGTAATGATTTTTTTTTTTTTTTTTTTGGCTATAAAATTGAGAATATTTTAAAATGAATGTGTTTTTAATCATTTTGAATGCAGTGTGTTAGCATTAGAAAAATGTGCATAGTATTTTGCATGTTGTGGAGTACAAATGGGAAAAGAGTTCCTGAATTTTGAAAAGTGTGGTCACTGAATGCATTTTGTCTGAAAGCTATGAAAAATGGTTCACAGTTTGGTCTGCATTGACTTCTGTTTCGCTGACTGTGTGAAAAGTTTTGAAAATGTGGTTGCGGTATTGAACAATGCTTGTTAGCAACTGGAAAAAACTGTAATAAAAGTCCACAGGGTCAAAATGGCCCATATTTGAAGAAACATATAATCTATATTTAGTGCAGTGGTTCTCAACTCCGGTCCTGACATTTATGTCTCCCTTTATTTAACATACCTGATTCAGATCATCAGCTCATAAAGAAAGAGATTCATGAATTGGACTGAGTATGTCAGACAGGAAATGTGCAGAGCAGTGGGTTCCCAGGACCGGAGTTGAGAACCACTGCGTTACTGTATTTGACTTGAGAGTTATGTGACATTTTGTGGAATAAAACTGAAATTAGGCTACATGTTTAGAGTTATTGTGTTGCCAGTTAAATTAAACAGATAGAATTGATTCTTTACAATATGGACTAACAAAGTGTTCAATAGACATGTTAATACATCCAGGAATTGAATCTGTTAACTGGTGGGAAAAGTGGAGGATTTTTA
This sequence comes from Anabarilius grahami, assembly GCA_003731715.1. Taxonomy (NCBI): domain Eukaryota; kingdom Metazoa; phylum Chordata; class Actinopteri; order Cypriniformes; family Xenocyprididae; genus Anabarilius; species Anabarilius grahami. The sequence goes on along the minus strand of RJVU01027559.1, from coordinate 5,602,084 downwards.
TTCTGAGTTTAGGTACATTTTGATAAAGGTTTTTGTTCAGGACAGGTACCAAGAGGCTTTGCATGTGACTTACGCATTAATTTTTCTCTGAAAAACTTCCTGGTTTTGATGTGTCTTTGATAGTTTTCATCTTTATACAAATTAAATGTGGTGTCTTGGGTTTTAAAGTGCGTTCTGTGATTCTTCAAAATTCTAAGCGGCATTTGTGTTAGTGTTCAATTGTATATTTTAGTGAATGTAGCTGCCTGGGGCATCATGTATAAATGTTGTGTACGCACAAAAGATGCATTGAAATGTGCATACTTTATGTGCGTACATTAGACAAGATATTAACCTTCATATTATTTAAAATGTGAGTCTATAGAAAGAAAAAGTAACTTAAAAAGGTAAATTTAAGTCTGCTCAAAGTTCTTATTGATGGAAAAAGTATGTGTATTTAGTGTGTATTAGCGTTACCTGTAGATTTCCCGAAGACTTTTGCTTTTGACTACAGATGAATCTCAAGTTGTCACTGTTGATTGTCATTTGGATCTTTCTGGATCACAATCCGCAATCAAAATGATAAGTTTAATTATTGCAGCTGCTGTGAGAAAAGGCAATAAATGATCCGCTACCAGTAGCATCCTCACATGATAAAGCCTACTAGCTCGTTCTTTTATCAGTAAACTGAATCTGTTCTCTGTTACAGTTCAGTCCAGCAGGAGAAATCAGATCCCAGCTGTGTGTCTGTGAAGAGTGATCGGTCTATGGAACATCCACTAAATTTTAAGGGAGGAGGCACATGGCCTCTTCTCAGGTATAACCTTATACAAAAGTTATGAAATATAGTATGACATTTTGTATTAGAATTATAATTGACCAAAACATGTACATTCAGTTAGAAAGGGCAGATTTGTTAAGATTTTTTTGGGTGCATTTCAAACACAATCTTTCTTCTGGCAACCATATTTTTCTCTGCCAATTATTCCTTTCTTATAAATAAGGCAGAAAGATACAAGTTTGCATGAAAATGAAATGTGTAGGTTAAGTTTGTATGTTTTTAAACCACATTTTAAAATGACAAAAAAATGTTAATACTAATGCTGATTGCTGAAGTACTAAAAATTAACATTGGGTAAATGAAAAGATCACAGATCACTTATTCTAATGTTAAGTGAATATAATATGTGATTTGATGTATTCTCACCATATAGGATGAATTCAGTAATTAAAGGTTATTAAACTAAATCTGTTCTCTGTTACAGTTCAGTCCAGCAGGAGAAATCGGATCCCAGCTGTGTGTCTATGAAGAGTGACTGGTCTATGGAACGTCCACTAAATTTTAGGAGTAGAGACACATGGCGTCATCTCAGGTATAACCTTATGCAATATGCTTATATTTTTATTTCATATTTGTGTAAGTCACTATGTAAGTCATATGTATTAATCTTATAAAACACTGTTAAAACATAAATATAGGTAAAATTATTCAATTAGCAAATAGCCAGTCTATAATTGGCAACAACATCTTGTAAATCTAATTTTGCTGACCAGATTACAGATCATATAAAACAGAGATTCATTGAATCAGACAGATAATCGAACAAAAGGGAGCTGAAAAGACTCACAACTGGGTACCAGCTGTGGAGGTGTTTTGAGATGAGGCTTGATTGTTAGTTCCCACTAGGTTTAAAATGTGAACCATCACATCTGTGTCATGGAGCAAGCACTGTTAATAAGTATATTATAAAAGTGTTGGCATAATGATTATGATAATTTCACCAAATGTCTGATTTTTTTTTTTTTTTTTTACTCAGACCAGTCATAACAGAACCTGCCAGTAAGAAAATGAAACATGATGAAAGTGTTAATCAAGACTTTAATGAAAGAATGGATCCTGGTTTAAGGTAATGCAGGATTTTTATATTTGTTGCAGAAACTACAATGAGCAGGTGTGCACAAAAGTGGTACACAGGTGCCCATGCGCAACCAAAATTAAAAATGAACTGGGTAAATAAATTCAGACTGCTTACTTGCGTACTGACATGGTTGACAGCCGTTAATGCACAATCACCATTTTAGATTGATTAACTGTAATACTGGATAAGGTTTGCTTTAAACTGAATGTATAAATCTGCTGGTTTCAGAGCAAAATTCAAAAGTGACATTCACTGACTTCACCCGGCACAACAGACAGCAAAGTTGTAAAGCTGAAAGTGCTTCATAAATAAAGCCATTGTCTCTCAAAAGAAAGAGTCTGAACCTCTTAAATTAGTTATTTTTAGTTCGAATCCCATTTCGCGAAGTTCACACGTCACAAGTTAACACATTTGCATAATGACTGGCTATGTTCTGCGTGGATATCCCACGAAAACTTGAACCCCCCTCAAACGCTGTAGCTCATTCGTGTGGATAACATGTCGACAAGACGCTGTGCTCTGTGCTGCGGAAGGAAATTCATTTTATTTTTACTTCCAAAGTATGAGAGGTAAGAATCAGTGATTAAAGATGGGACAGTACCCACTTTATTTGTACCAACTTGCTCTTCAAATCACAACCTGTTTAACTATTGAGGTATTGAGTGTTCAAAATACATAGTTTTGTATTTTAACTATATTGAGTATGTCTCCGGCTAACCGGCTAACTCACATTATTACTGTCTTAGTGAAATACTTCTTCTAATCAGCTGTTGGCCACTATTACCTAAAACTGTGTCCATTAATACAGATTGTCTGTCGTTCTTACTATTTTGTAATGATCGTAATGATAAAGAATGGAGCAAGATTTGTTTTACAAACTTTAATGTTAAAGCTGCAGTCCGTACTTTTTAAAATGATTAAGTTAAAAATTATCCCAAATCTATTATTGAGCAAGTACATAACCAGCCAGTGTTCAAAACTATCTCCTTACCTTAGCCTGATTCACAACAGTAAGCTTGTAATTATGTTTTATAATAAAATTTGTACTGGTGGGTTTCCACTGGAAAATTCGAGCATGTAGCCATTCGTCTTTACGTCACGTCTGTAAACAGAAAGAACGAGCTAGTAGGCTTTATCATGTGAGGATGCTACTGGTAGCGGATCATTTATTGCCTTTTCTCACAGCAGCTGCAATAATTAAACTTATCATTTTGATTGCGGATTGTGATCCAGAAAGATCCAAATGACAATCAACAGTGACAACTTGAGATTCATCTGTAGTCAAAAGCAAAAGTCTTCGGGAAATCTACAGGTAACGCTAATACACACTAAATACACATAGTCACGCAATGCTGATGTTGTTAACATTAACAGTTTCGTGCTGAGAAGCCGTGCCGATCCACAACTTGCATAAAGATGATAATTCCACAAATAACTGCAATTGCAGGTTTCAAACAGCGATGGCAACAAAAAGGCAAAACTTACGGACTGCAGCTTTAAATCAGTCATTCACTTTAGTGCTGGGCTAACGTATGCACTGTTATTGATACAGTTATTGATAAAGTTACCACATGTGCACCGCAATAAATTAGATATATACACATCGGTTTGTTGATGGACATACATTTGTTAATGCTGATAGTGAGGAATTACATCTCATAATGTACCTCAAACTGGGTAGTGTATTAGGCTCGGGTTGAATAACTATTTCTTCTAATGTTTCATTATCAGACTTTGTGCTCAGTTTGATATGGTAAAATCGAACCCATCGTTACTGTCTTTACAGTACAATCGCTGAGCTGTAGGAACCATACGGAGCTCAATCAGTTATGGTAATGGTCGTTTGTTTCTGAATTGCACTGTTCGTGGTAGACCAATCACAACAGACTGGGCCACCTGGCCAATCAGAGCAGAGCAGGCTCTCAGAAAGAAGGGATTACACTTTTTCACAAGAATCGGAAATCACGTAAGGGTAAAGTTAGTTCTGATATTGGCCTGCGGCTATTAGATTCATATGCTCTTTTCTCAAATATCACTTCTTACCTTTTCTTTTTTATCTGTTTTCCAAGTTATTGTTGTATAATCTACAAAGAAATTATTTTCTACTTGTTTGTAGTTTATACGGCCACTCAAACCATTCGAATTTACTGGCGGGTGGTTTTATTTCACCAGCTGTCATACAGTATAGGCTAAACTGCTACTTATTCTGCAATTCCCCTACTCGTATCACCATACGATGAACATTATTAGGGGTTCACATTGGTGTATCTCAAAAAACATGGCTGCCATTTCCCAGTGAAGTTTGCACACCTATTAGAAAAGGTTACCGGAGGCCGATCAGAACGAAACTTGGTGGGCATGTTCGACTCATGGTCCTAGTGGTCTATAAGAATTTTGAAAGAAATCGGCCACTAGTTGGCGGTAACGAGTTTTACGCCTCTGTCATGTGGTCACCTCTAGTCATGTGGCGTTTCACACATACAGACAATATGCATATCATTTGATAGATCTCCTCATTATCGTTCATTAGTTATTCGCAAATATGTGAAAAACCTACTTTTGTGAACTAGTCCTTGGTTTTTCACCCGATTGGAACAAAACCAGTGCAGGACAATTCCCTGGACTCTCTAGATCAATAATTATCAAAAAAAGTTTAACTTTATAATTTGGATTGCTATAACAGGGTCATTTAGAAAATGGGTGTGGCAAAATGCACTCAAAGCCTACATCCTACATGAAAACTCAGAACTTAGGTGAGCATATGCAACAGTTATAGAAGTTATAACAGTTAGAATGATGAAAAATGAGTCCTATGGTTATAAATGAAATCTCCACCAATCCAGGCAGCACCGGGATCATTCGAACCGTCTATATGTACTCTGTCCACACTATGGAGATATTAGCCAAAAACCACCAATGATGTCACAATCCCGGTACATTTTTGCATATAACCAAAGTCCCTTTAAGACAAGTCATTTCAGTCGGCGGCCATCTTTGAAACGCCTCTCGGGCATGCAAGTGCAACTCCTATCTCTTTGAAGAAAGAATCAGAATCAGAATCAGAAAGAGCTTTATTACCAGGTATGTTGTTTACACATACTAGGAATATGTTTTAGTGACAGAAGCTCCACAGTGCCACAGAGTAACAGCGACAAGACAAGACGCATAATAAAAAGAATAAAATAATAATATACAATTTTAAAAGATAGAAAAAGTNTGCAAAAAAAAAAAAAAAAAAGCAAAAAACAATATATAATATAGACAATTGTATGTACAGTTATGTGTGCAAATTTGAAATATAAGTAAGTGTTTTAAGTAAATAATGTGTAATAGTGTTGTTTGTTCCATGTTTGTCAAGTGTTCACGAGATGGATTGCCTGAGGGAAGAAACTGTTCCTGTGTCTGGTCGTTCTGGTGCTCAGGGCTCTGTAGCGTCAACCAGATGGCAACAGTTCAAAGAGGGAGTGTGCTGGATGTGAGGGGTCCAGAGTGATCTTCTTTGCCCTTTTTCTCACTCTGGATAAGTACAGTTCTTGGAGAGT
>RJVU01027559.1:5557169-5588598 GCA_003731715.1 Anabarilius grahami | reverse complement strand
TGGGCCTTGGTCCGTACGGATCACGGATCAACAACGATCCGTTTAACCACAACTAATCTGGGTTTATAATCTTATAGCCAAAATAGCGCCATATAACAGAGGTAGCGTTTTTTTCTTGCCACCAGTTCAGTGACCGTTTGCTCCGCGTCCAACTTTACGCGTTCTCTGCGCTGCACACCGGGAAAAGTCATGACACGACCATGCGCGCCACACGTGCCACTGCCTAAACTGAAACTGACTGCTCTTCTTTTTATTAGCGGTGTATAAAATGGGCAAACAGCTCTCAGAGAATGGGTTGTCGTGTCCACACATGTATTTATTTATTTATTAAATTATTATTATTTTATTTCATAAAATCGCTGCATTTTGCGTCATATAATCGCACAAGCTTGACATCGCGATTGCGATTGCGATATGATTAATCGTGCAGCTCTAGTAATTATACACAGCTGAGAGCAATGAGATCAGAACATCCAATGAGTAACTAGCAAATGGATTCAAACATGAGAGGTAACAAACTCAATAAAACGATACAAGCAAAATATAAAAATAAAAAATTACAATCCAGCTAATTAATTTTAACATCCACAAAACATTTTACTGAAAACAAAAACATCAGAATAATCATCAAAACATTAAATAATAAAACAATTACAAATGAAATGCTTACATGAAAAAAAAAAATATTGAAATCAAGTAATCACAAAAAGCTACAGAAAACAGCTTAAATAAGTCAACATTTAAACCATGTGGAGTCGAGGTTTCTAGTTTATGAATCCAGAAAGACTTCCGTTTGAGTAGAATTTGGTCCAAATCACCACACCTCCTCGGTGAAGATATTTTCTCGATTCCTATATAACGTAATGAAGTAATAGCATGATTAAAATCAGTGAAATGTACTGCCAATGGATAATTCCTATTTTTACATCTTATAAAAATAGGATGTAAACCTTGACAAAGGCTATAAGCCGAAACAAAATCAGTCTATATGCTTCAGCGAGTGTGCATTTGTTTCCTTTTTACTATACTGCAATTTTTCTCAACTAGCATCTCTCCAAGTGTGCATTTGCTATTCCGTATTCATTCATCACATCACATGGCACCCATTAAAGGCCCAGTGTCAACATGTCTTCCTTGATCCTTGAAGTTATTATTATATTTATTTTCACCAACAATCAGCAAGGTAAAACTGAATAAATTAAAACTGTAAGCAATCAGATAATGCATGAGCAAAAATAATATGATTAATTATCAGAAAAAGATTATAAGCTGCAGACTGGAACTGGAAACCGAAGGAAAAAATGATTTTATTTATATTTATTATAGTATTTCTGACCTGTCACAATAACACATGACTGTCAGGTTTATGTCTTTTCAACATTTCTTTCCACAATATTTTTATTTTATTTTAACTTTCTAACACTTTGAAATACAGCCTTTTACATTCATATACATTCATTCAAATTCCATACAACCATGAGATCACTGCATCAAAAAAAAAAAAAAAAAACTCAAACAAAAAAACAACAACACTCAGAACAAGAATTTTCCCTCTGTTTTAGCCCATGGTAGTCTATTCAAAATTGACTGTTATAGTCATAATGAATACAAAAATAAAAATATACATACAGTACAGTCCAAAAGTTTGGAACCACTAAGAATTTTAATGTTTTTAAAAGAAGTTTCGTCTGCTCACCAAGGCTACATTTATTTAATTAAAAATACAGTAAAAAACAGTAATATTGTGAAATATTATTACAATTTAAAATAACTGTATACTATTTAAATATATTTGACAAAGTAATTTATTCCTGTGATGCAAAGCTGAATTTTCAGCATCATTACTCCAGTCTTCAGTGTCACATGATCCTTCAGAAATCATTCTAATATGCTGATTTGCTGCTCAATAAACATTTATGATTATTTTCAATGTTGAAAACAGTTGTGTACTTTTTTTTTTCAGGATTCCTTGATGAATAGAAAGTTCAAAAGAACAGCATTTATCTGAAATACAAAGCTTCGGTAGCATTATACACTACCGTTCAAAAGTTTGGGGTTATAAATGTCATTATAAAGACATTTATAATGTTACAAAAGATTAGATTTCAGATAAACACTGTTCTTTTGAACTTTATATTCATCAAATAATCCTGAAAAAAAATATTGTACACAAATATTTTAATATTAAATGTTTCTTGAGCAGCAGACCAGCATATTAGAATGATTTCTGAAGGATCATGTGACACTGAAGACTGGAGTAATGATGCTGAAAATTCAGCTTTGCCATCACAGGAATAAATTACTTTGTGAAATATATTTAAATATAAAGTACACAGTTATTTTAAATTGTAATAATATTTCACAATATTACTGTTTTTACTGTATTTTTAATTAAATAAATGTAGCCTTGGTGAGCAGACGAAACTTCTTTTAAAAACATTAAAAATCTTAGTGGTTCCAAACTTTTGGACTGTACTGTATAAGTTGAAGGATTTCTCAATTCTACAAGGTTGGAACCACAGTGTCCACAATGATTAATCTTCCACTTCTTCATCTGTTAAATCCTTAATATAATTAATGAAAGGGCTTCATATGTTTTCAAATACATGCTGTTTAGCCTTTAATACGTAACTTATTTTTTCTAATGGAAGGCTTGACAACATCTGTTTTACCCATTGAGTGTTGAGCGACACATTTTTTGGCATAAAGCAAGCTGAGATTTATAAAGGCTAGAGAAAAAGCTTAGGGTCCCGAAAAATTTGTTTGGAAATGATCTTCTCAATTATTACTCTTACCTCTTCCCAGAATAATTATTTTTTTTGCATTGCCAAATACAATGAAACCAAGTTCCTCTGACTTCCTCTATTTTGTACATATGTCTGGTATGTTTTTATATCTATTTAATTCCACCGGTGCTACATATATCCACATTAACCATTTATATTGTATAAGTTTAAGACGTGTATTATAGACATAGTTTGAGCCTTAATACAAGCTGCTTTCCAATCCTCATCTGAAATTTCAAATTGCAAGCTTTCCTTCCCTGCATTCAACTTATACTGTGAAACACAGTGAGATGTCAGCAACCCATAAAATTCAGATATGATGCCCTTTCTCTAATTATCCTTTATCATAATTTTTTCCAAAGATGAATGCCGGGATCTGGTAAGGACATTATCTTGATTTGCTTTAATAAAGCTTCTAATCTGGAGGTATTTGAAAAAATGCTTCATATTGAGGATAAACTTAAGCCTCAACTCCTCAAAAGACATCATAATATCAGAATCTGTCATAGAAAGATCTTGAATCATTTTAAGTCCCTTCGATTGCCACAATTTTAATGTAGCATCCGTTATTGCTGGTACAAAGAACCGATTACCCCATATTGGACTATATTGAGATATCCAATTGGAGTCTTTTAAATATTTTTGTACATCATACCGTATCTTTAACATACGTTTTACAATTGGATTTTTAGTTTGTTTCCATAGTTTTTTTTTTTTTTTTTTTTGCTGTCTGAATATATGAATGAGGGAAGAGGTAGGGTTAGATTGTGAGATTTCAGTCCAGTGTGGAGACTCGCTTGTTGAAAAGTAGAACATAACAGACCTGAGCTGTGCAGCCCAGTAATACCTCAATAAGTTTGGACATTTTAAGCCCCCTCTTTCAAATGGTAAATAAAACAAAGACAAACAAAGTCTTGCCCTCCTATATGAATCTGACAAACATAGTTTTAATTTTTGAGAACAAATCTGAAGGTGGTGAAAGTGGAATATTTTGAAATAAGTAAAGTAGTTTGGGTAATATATTCATTTTTAAATGATTAATTCTCACAATTATAGATACTGGTAGTGACATCCATCTATCAAGTGACTTTTCAACATTCTTAATCAGTTTCATTTGTCTGTGTTTATTGGTTACCATGGTTACTCATTAGTTCATTGATTTACACCTGCGGCCTGTACCATGATGGTAGTTGAACAGGGTTATAGGATTAGTTTCGAGTTGACAAAACCAAACTACTCCAATCCGGCTTTGTTGGTACCATGATGCTGATCATCAACTTTCTCTGTTTACTCAGGCTTTGATCCTGAGTTTGTGGAGCATGTGCACATGAATGTGTGACATCAGCGGTGAACAGCCAATCACATGCCTTGCAACAGAGAGAAACTATGATTCACTTCTAGTTAGAGCCGGCGCGATTCAAAACTCCTTTGCTGAAAATGAAGAATTTAAAAACATTTACACTAATGGAAAATACTTGTCCATGAAAGATGACAAATAAAAGAAATTATCTTTCTCTATCAGTGCGAGTGAAAGTTGTGAAGTTAGTTTATATAGTTGATAATATATAGCGATATAGACTCAAACATACATGGTCACATGTAGTCATATTTAATATTATTTTACACCTTGTTTATATTACATATGATCTCTATATATTAATATTCATTGAAACTAAATGCTTAATAACAATTGTTAAAATAAACATGCATGTATAATAAAAATATAGATCATATAATTATACAAATCATATATAAATCATAAAAAAATTTAGTTTTAACTAAGTAATTATCATTAAAACCAGATAATTTCATTGTTAAATTTTTGTTTTTACTACAGGTGCTGGTCATATAATTAGAATATCGTGAAAAAGTTCATTTTTTTTATTGTAAATTATTTTAAAAAATGAAACTTTCATTTATACTAGATTCCCTACATGTAAAGTAAAACATTTAAAAAGTTTTTTATTTTTTTATTTGTTGATTAGAGCGTACAGCTCATGAAAGTCCAAAATCCAGTATCTCAAAATATTAGAATATTTACATTTGAGTTTCATTAAATGACCATCCCTACAGTATAAATTTCGGGTATCTCTTGTTCTTTGAAACCACACTAATGGGGAAGACTGCTGACTTGGCAATGGTCCAGGAGACAATCACTGACACCCTCCACAAAGAGAGTAAGTCACAGATGGTCATTACTGAATGTACTGGCTGTTTACAGAGTGATGTATCAAAGCATATTAAATGCAAAGTTAACTAGAAGGAAGAAATTGGGTAGGCAAAGGTGCACAAGCAACAGGGATGACTACAAGCTTGAGAATACTGTCAAGTAAAGCCGATTCAGACACTTGGGAGAGCTTCACAATGAGTCAAATGAAGCCGGAGTCAGCGCATCAAGAGTTACCACACTCAGACATCTTCAGGAAAAGGACTACCAAGCCACTTCTGAAACAGAAACAACGTCAGAAGCATCTTACCTGGGCTAAGGAGAAAAAGAACTGGACAGTGAACAGTGGTCGAAAGTCCTCTTTTCAGATTAAAGTAAATTTTGCATTTCATGTTGAAATCATGGTCCCAGAGTCTGAAGGAAGACTGGAGAGGCACAGAATCCAAGCTGCTTGAAGTCTAGTGTGAAGCTTCTGAAGTCAGTAATGATTTGGGGGGCCGTGACGTCTGCTGGTGTTGGTCCATTGTGTTTTATCAAGTGCAAAGTCAATGCAGCCATCTTCAATGCAGGTGCAGGTGCTAAAATCCAGCAGGACTTTAGCACCTGCCCACAGTGCAAAAACCACTTCCAAGTGGTTTGCTGACCACGATATTACTGTGTTTTATTGGCCAGCCAACATGCCTGACCCCTGAATCTATCTGATGTTTTCAAGAGAAAGATGAGAAACAGTCGATCCAACAATATACAGATGATCCGAAGGCTCAGTAGTGCCTCAGCAGTGCCACAGGCTGATCACTTCCATGCCGCACTTCACTGATGCTGTAATTTGTGCTAGAGCAAGTCATTTGCTGTATTATGTGCCGCCGACCAAGTATTGAGTGTACAAATGAACATACTTTAAAGAAATTGAACTTTTCTGTTTTGCAAATCCATTTTTTGATTGATCTTAGGAAATATTCTAATATTTTGAGATACTGGATTTTGGATTTTCATTAGCTGTACGCTCTAATTATCAAAATTTTAAAAAAAAACTTTTGAAATGTTTTACTTTACATGTAGGGAATCTAGAATATACGAAAGTTTCATTTTTAAAAATAATTTACAATAAAAAAATGAACTTTTTCACGATATTCTAATTATATGACCAGCACCTGTATATAGTGCCCTTTAACTTGGAGGAAGAGAAACTGGGGGAGTGACTTTATTTTGTTGAGTGTGTCAGTGTCACTTAACTTACATCTGATTGGTCCAATTTCAGTTTGAGATCTCTAAACCAGAACATAACCTGCCCTGGAGTAGGTTTGCCGTGAAGTTACCATGGCGATGAACACCGCTAAAAGTCAAGTTACTTTCATGGTACCTAAAACCCAGGATTGGCGCAAACTAATCTGAAATTTACCTGGCTAGCCAGCTAATCCAGCTTCATGGTACAGGCCCCTTTTCTGTTTTCCACCTTGTTAGTTTGTGTTTATCTAGCCCTCAGTTTGTGCTTGTGATGGTTTGTTGTTGTCATTCAAGATTGCCTAGTTGCCTGAGAGTTTATTATTATCTTTAAAGGTAAATAAAAAATACAAACTTTAAATAAGGTAATTCCTAATCTGATCTGTGTCATGATCTGAGACTGAAGAGTGTGTCATTGTTCTCTACAGGTTGAGTGACTGTAATATCACAGATGAAGGTGGTGCTGCTCTGACTTCAGCTCTGAGATCAAACCCCTCACACCTGAGAGAACTGGATCTGTCCTTTAATAAACTAGGAGATTCAACAGTGAAGCTTCTCTCTGCTGTACTGGAGAATCATCACTGTAAACTGGAGAAACTGACGTAAGATCATCTTTTTAGTCACATGATCTCAGACACATTCTCCAGTAGTTTCTAGTGTGATTAAATCAGAGTTTGGGATTATAATCAACATTAATACTGTTTTATATTAATCATATTCAGTAGCAGCGGAAATAATATGTGAAGCTGTGTAAGAGCCATGTTTTATATTTCAGAGTTTATATTTTCACATTTAATATGTAAATTTGGTTTAACAATGTTTTTATTAATTTTAATATATTTCTTTTGTTTATATTTATTCTTACTGCACATGTTCAGTGACATGATTTTTGCAGGGCACATGAAAAGGTAACTGCACATGCAGTAAAGATTCAGACGCATGGTGGGAAAACAAAAAGCTTTGACTGTTATCATAATTGTAATACAGCATAAACTGGCTCAAGTATAGTATCCTTACGGATGAGTTGTTGAGAAGACATCGCTGTGCAAGAGGATTAGCTGTATTTAGGAAATATGATTCTTTATTTACTTGGAAGAATAAACCATGATAAAGTATACTTGTGAATACAGGATAAGAAGATACGCATCAACTTGTGGAATAACTAAAAGACGCTCAAATGTCCCGTACAAGCTGATTTCATCCATATTCATGTTTCATCACATCACATGGCACCCACTGGAGACGCAGAATCAACATGTTCCCTTGATCCTTTATCTCACTATGAGCGTTAGATCGTATTTATTTACACCAATGCACAGCAAAGGAAAACTAAATAAAAATAAAAACTGTAAGCAATCAAATAATGCATGAACAAAAATACTATGATTAATTATCAGAAAAAAATTATATAATGCAGAAAGAGGAAAACAATTATGAAATAACTAATAATTGAATGGAAAATTTATTTTTTTCATATTGATATTATTTTAGTATTTACTGTGTTTGTCTTGCCTGTTACTTTCAAAATATGACTTTAGATGCAGTATGTGGCTTTTTAACCCCTTCAGTGTCACATCCTGCATGTCTTTATGTTTGTGAATTCAAATCAAACACTACCAAACTGACCATACTACTTCTGAATAGGTTGTCTACTCAATAAATTGTATGAAAATTCTGGAAATATATAATTTAGATCACTCAAACCATACATGGAAATGGAAGAGTCCTTATATGGTCACCAATGAAGCCTGAGTGTCATCTAGTGGAAAAGTTTGGTACTGCACCCAAACAAAATCATTCTGAAAGCTTTTTTTTTTTATATTAAATATATTATTAATATAAATTTATATAAAATATAAAAAATATAATTTTACTTTTTCGTAAACTTCTATAACTTTTCACTTTCATTATTCTTTTCATTTCTACAGTGATCTGCCAAGTGTCTCCATTAAAAAGAGACCAAACGTGGGTCTGTGCTTCAAAGTATTCAAGATTTTGAACAATTTAAAAACCATAAGACTTTCGTTTATCTTCAGAACACAAATTAAGATATTTTTGGATAAAATATGGAGAATCTAAAAATGTAAATATATTTATAAATGTCTGTCAAAAATATCTACAAATGTAAAAAATAAATAAATAAATAAAATCTGTGTCATGATCTAAGACTGAAGAGTGTGTCATTGTTCTCTACAGGTTGAGTGACTGTAATATCACAGATGAAGGTTTGGCTGCTCTGACTTCAGCTCTGAGATCAAACCCCTCACACCTGAGAGATCTGGATCTGTCCATTAATAAACTAGGAGATTCAACAATGAAGCTTCTCTCTGCTGTACTGGAGAATCATCACTGTAAATTGGAGAAACTGAAGTAAGATCCTCTCTCTACTAGTCACATGATCTCAGACACATTCTCCAGTAGTTTAGTGTGATTAAATCAGTGTTTGAGATTATAATCAACATTAATACTGTTTTATATTAATCGTATTCAGTCTCTACACAAAAATATGTGCAACTGAATTCATTCATATTCATGTTTCATCACATCACATGGCACCCATTGAAGGCCCAGAATCAACATGTCCTCTTGATCCTTTAAGTTTTTATGACTGTCATATTTATTTAACCAACACACAACAAAGCAAAACTATCAAAATAAAATAATGCATGATCAAAAATACTATGAGATTAATTATGAGAAAAAGATTGAGGTGCAGACAGCAAAAAAGAATATGTAATAACTGTTAATTGAAGGGGAAAGTGAATGGCGATTTCGAAATACTGCTTCAGGAAGCTTTGAAACCTTCATGCGGATTCACTGGCTGCATTTACACTGCAAGTCTTGATGCAAAGATCCGATCTTTCAACCATATCCGTTTTTTGGCCCATCTGTTTACATTGACTTTAGATGCAACTGGTGTGCAATATCTGTGTTTACATGAATTCCCGTCCAAAATGATTGTCACTGATAGCTTTAAATGCACATGGTAGACCCTCAGGTCTTGAATGGCCGTGCTATTTCACGTTGGGTTGCCATGTTTACCTGCCAAAATGGATAATTTAACAGCTGTCAGTGTCATGGATGTTTTGCAGCACGAAATCGATCCGAGATCAAATATAGACTGAAAAATAAAGGTAGGCTGATTTCCGAGCAAACGTCATCCTCGCCTTATGGCGACTTGGAATTTCGATGGGGATTGGATTATGGGTGTTTAGATGTAGGTCGCATGTCCAGAGATCGGATATGTATCTGATTTAAAACCACCATTTGGAAGTGGCTCAGATCAGATGCAAAAAAATCGGATCTCGTGGGGATTTTTGTTTACTTGTGTGCAAAAAATTCCGATCTGTGTCAGATGTGAGCAAAAAGCGGATCTTTTGTGCCAGTGTAAAAGCAGCCTCTGAGAACCACTGAACAAGTGTTTTACCTGATCTCTGATCACTTTTTTATATTTGTAGACATTTTAATTAGACATTAGTATAATTAAAAGGAATTATACTAGTTAAAAGGGGAAATTGATTTTATTCACATTTTATATTATTTTAGTATTTTCTGTCTCTTACCTGTTTCANCACACACACACACACACACACACACACACGCACAAATAAAAAAAATACACACTTTAAATAAAGTAATCTCTAATCTACTTATGAACTGAGACTGAAGAGTGTGTCATTGTTCTCTACAGGTTGTGGTGTTGTGAAATCACAGATGAAGGTGGTGCTGCTCTGACTTCAGCTCCAGGATCAAACCCCTCACACCTGAGAGTTTTGAGTCTTTCTATTAATGAACTAACAGATTCAACAATGAAGATTCTCTCTGCTGTACTGAAGAATAATCACTGTAAACTGGAGAAACTGAAGTAAGATCATCTCTGTACTAGTCACTTGGGGTTGGGAATCGTAAGAAATTTTCAGGTTCTGCCTAATGATTCCATTAAAATAATTAAACAACTAATAAAAAATAGTAGTAAGGGAAAAATGCACAATACTCAAACAGTCCTGTTTGTGTGTATTATTCTTGTAAAATTAATTTAACAGGCTGCTAATGTCATATTCGCTAACACTTTACAATAAGATTTATTAGTTAACATCAGTTAACTACATTAACTCGAACTAATAATGAACTACATTTCCACAGCATTTATTAATCTTTGTTAATGTTAAAGGTGCTCTAAGCGAAGTCACGCGTTTTTAGGTCAAAACATTTTTTGTCACATACAGCAAACATCTCCTCACTATTCGCTAGCTGCCTGTCCCCTGAACACACTGTAAAAAAACGTGGTCTCTGTAGTCGCCACAAGCTCCGAAAACGGCAACAAAAACAAACTGGTGCAGCCTGGACCACTTAACATAATAAACATGCTCCAGCTAATAACCGACAAGCAGCGTTAATACTCAAGCTACTTACATTTTAAATGCGCATTCATGACTGTTTCAGGAAGCACGGAGGGGAGGGCCAGGAGGAGTAGGAGGGAGGGTCTAGCTAGCCTCTGTTTTGTTTGACAACACTTCGAACGTCAACACGAAGTTACTCCGCTCAGAATCGCTTAGAGAGCCTTTAATTGCAACATTTACTAACAATACATTATTAACCTTTATAGGGTCGTTGGGGTCTTTTTAGACCCCAAACGACGTTTGCTCAAATAAATAAAAAAATTT
This sequence comes from Anabarilius grahami, assembly GCA_003731715.1. Lineage (NCBI taxonomy): Eukaryota > Metazoa > Chordata > Actinopteri > Cypriniformes > Xenocyprididae > Anabarilius > Anabarilius grahami. Next base: position 5,577,760 of record RJVU01027559.1, on the reverse strand, counting down.
CTCATTGTCCAAATGACATGAAACTTTGTTTCAGTTGTTAACCCTTTCTAGATCTACAAATAAAAAGATTGGAGTGTTATCTTGATTTTATGTTAGTGCAGAAAAAAAAGTCACACTCAGGGTCTTAGGCAATAAAATGTAATTTTGTAACAAAATAATTGTTTTTTTTTTAAAAAAACAAATATAATTTTACTCTGTTTATTAATGTTTTTACTTCATATTTATGCAGTTTTTGGAGGATTTATCATATCTTTTAAATTTGAATAAATAAATAAATCTTTTTTTTTAAATAGGTTTTTATACAAAAACAGCTTTTTATGTAAAATTCACTTTATAAAAGACCCACATTTCTAAATTTAATTCATGGGGATAACATGGATAATTTGACACGGTTTAGTGTAAGTGTAACGAGTCAGGACACGACGTGGGATCCATAAGCAGGCTTTATTAGACAATGTTCGTAGTGAGACAGGCAATGGTCAAACAACAGGTACAGACAGGTACAGCAGAGGGCAGACAGAATCGTAATTGTAGAACAGGCAGTAGGTCAGGGCAGGCAGATATCAATCATAAGTCCAAGACAGAGCAAATATTCCAAAGGGCAGGCAGCAGAGAATCGTGAACGGGGAACAATCAGGGTCAACAACAGGCAGGCAAACACAATGACAAACGCTCAGAAATTCAAACCGTAGTAATACAAGACTAGACAAGTAATGTTTTTTGCCCATCTTTTGGAAAATGCAGTTTAAAAGTAAAAAAATTATCACTTTTACCAGTAAATGCTGTTTCACTATTTGAGTTCCACTATTTGCTATGTGCTATTTGAATGACTGAAAGACATCTTTTCACAAGTTTTTTAGTCAGTTGGATTCATGTCTAAATATTTTGAAATATGTATATAAATTGTATTTATTTATTTATATAAATTTAGAAAAATATGATAAATCCTCCAAAAACTGCACAAATATTGAGTAAAAACATTAACAGAGTAAAATTACGTTTAAAAAAAAAAAAAAAAAAAAAATTATTTTGTTACGAAATTAAATTTTGTTGCCTGGGGTCTGTGGAGACCCCAAAGACCCCGAGTGTACTTCCTAAACGAAGACCACACAAGGGTTAAAATCAAGAGTTGTATTTGTTAACATTAGTTAATGCACTGTGAAGTAACATGAACAAGCTATATTTTTATTAACTAACATTAACATTAACAAAGATTAACAAATACATTAACAAATGTACTCATGGTTAGTTCATAAATGAACCTTATTGTAAAGTGTTACCACAAATTAGATAAGATGCTTGAACACACATGTAAGATTCAGACGGGTGAAACAGAATATTTTTATAAGTTGGATTCATAAAGACTTTTTACTGAAAGAATGATTCAGTGATAGACATATTTTTAACAGTAATTTGTTGCCACCTAGTGGCGTAACAATGCAATCTATACAGTCATTATTTGAAGTCCTACTTTCCAAAGGTAATTTATTATATTTTGATCGGTAACTTCAGCATTTCTGAATAATAAACTCATGTATACTTCTGTGATAATTGGAATATGTGTCACACAGAAGTGATTCTGTGCGTTTGAAAAGATTGTGAAGCTGTTTCTATACACATGACAACTCTCTTCAGATCAGTGGCAGTGCGAACGCAGATCTGAATGCCGTGATTTAATTTTTGTCAAAGGTTTAATATACATGGGTGAGTTGTTGTCATTTAGGAATAAGATCATGTGGGTGATGAAATCGAGAACGCGACCTTTTAAAGCAAAGTAAAAATGAATAAAAATAAAAACTGTAAACAATCAGATAGTGCATGAACAAAACTACTATGATTTTAATTATGAGGAAAAAATTATATGGTGCAAACAGAGCAAAAATATGTTATAACTGATAATAATTGAAGGGGAAATTGATTTTCACATTTATATTAATTTAGTATTTCCAGAGTCTCTTACTTGTTACAATTGACACATNACACGCCTATATTACTAACAGGAGACTATCACTCTACACTCGCTAAGAGGGGACCAGTGTTTCTGGTCATTTTGAAGAAACAAAAATGACATACAAAATTTTATTTTAAGGTCTTTTTTCATAATATAACTTAAAATAAGCATTTTTTTTATTTTTTTTAAAATATGCCAAGAGGGGACCTGCAACTCTGACCGATGTCTACCTATCCAACCGGGGACCTCCATAGCCTGCAATGGAGCTGTGTGTGTGAACAGTAAACTGGCAGTGAAGTCATTATGTAACTTTATATAATTATGTAATGTTCACACAGGCATAAGGGATCACAGTAGGCATAAACATACACAATATACAAATAAAAAAAAGAATGACCAAACCATCAGTTATTAAAAATTTTAAATGTTGCATTGCTTGAGGAAAAAACATTTGAATCAGTTTTAAATACAACGGGGGAAAAAATACAGTCAGTCAGACGGCAACAGTTCAAAAGCTAATGTTTTGGACATTACAGAAGAGTATTTTCTTTAAGAAATGTATTCTCTGTTGTGGCTTCATACAGTATATAATCAGTCCACATATCCCATTTAAGCTTATTGTCAAGTACACCAAGATATTTATAATTTTGGACTGATTGTACTGGCTGCCTATTAATTAAAAAATGATTTATGCTCTCTAAAATTAATAGACATTTCCTTTGTTTTGGAGATGTTTAGAGTGAGATTTGATTTCTTGCACCAATTTAAAAAGATTGAGGACTGGACTGTGTTCCTCCTGCCCATCATATAAGAGACTCACTAGCCATGTTTCCACCGTTGAGCCAAAAACTTCAAAACTTGCTGCATTAAAAAATCCTCATTTGGCTCAATTAAATTATGTGAACTGAACACTGGCACTTCATTTCTTAAACCAACCAAAGATTTTCAATGAAACAATAAACATAAAAATTAATTTTGACCTAAAAAAAAAAATCTTATTACAATGTATTTTTTATGGCAAGAACTAAGTTCAAAAGTTTAAATCTAGCAGAAACAGGTATAAGGTAACAATTGCAGGTCACCATTTTATCAGATAGTGATTATATTAAACAAATGGATACTGGTCCCCTGTTAGATGGTGTGAAATGATCTGGTTGCTTTGCCAGTTCTTCATTTTCATTCATTTTGACCTTAAAAATCTTTTTACAGTGTATTTTAATAACAAGAATAGGTGTTTTAGTGTTTTTATGAACATTGCTACATTCAAAGATATACAGAATACAAAATATTGCTAAATATAAAGGTATAAATATAAAAATATTATTTAACATCACTGAACCAACCTACCAATTTCAACAAAACTAGGTTTTATGGGTTAAATCAAGCAGAAATAGCTCTTTAAGGTAACAATTGCAGGTCATCACTTTATACAGTGAAATTTGATTTGATTAAACAACATGCCTTTGGTCCCCTGTTTGATGGTAAATTGCGACATCTGTTTGGTTGCTTTGCCATTTCTTACCATCACAAACACTCTCAGATCTCAAAATTTTATGTTAACTCACTGCATTGCTGCCAAATTGTCAGTTATCTCAATTAAATTATGTGAACTTAACTGACACTTTAGCTGAACCAACTGAAGATTTTCAATGCAACAATCAACATAAAACTGAGTTTTGACCTTTAAAATCTTTCTAAATTGTATTTTTATGGCAATATCTGGTGTTTTAGTTTTTTTATGAACATTGCTATTACATTCAGTGATATGAAACATTGCTAAATGTAAAGGCAACCAAACAGGTTTCACACTTTACCATCTAACAGGGGACCACCGTTCAATTGTGTAATGAAATCACTATTACATGCACATTTTTCTGCTGTTTAACTTTACCATTTAACTTGAGTGGAAATGGGCATGGAATAAAAAAAGGTAACATATTGTGATAATCTGTTATTGTAATGGCAAATTAACAAATTTTGTTGAAGTCAATAATTAAACCTTACTAAACCTTAAATATGAAGTTGAATGACAACTTAAATACATAAATTTTTACCCCAGAAAAAGTTTTATGGGTTAAATCAAGCAGAAATAGCTCTGTAAAGGTAACAATTGCAGGTCATCATTTTATACAGTGAATAGTGATTTTGTTAAACAAAATGTTTTTGGTCCCCTGTAAGATGGCAAAGTATGACACCTGTTTAGTTGCTTTGCCATTTCTTACCATCACAAACACACTGTAAAGACTTTGGAGATATAGGGCCAGATTTACTAAACAGGGAAAATTAGTGTGAGAGCTCAAAACCATAAAAGTGCTGATGGTAGTGGAAATTTCAGCGTGTGATCTACTGACGAAGCACAAATTAAAGAACACACTGACGCAGCCGGATCACTTCCATAATGACCAACGCAATCTACCAAGAGAAGCGCAAATTAGCATCTGGTTTAAGACTTTTACATTTAAAAGGTAAACTCCAACAAATGCATATGCAAAAAGGTCAGCTGCAAAAATATCTGTGTCCACGCCTTTTCAGAGCTAATTTTTCACCGTCTTTAGTAAATCCTGAAAGTGGATTTGTGCTGTTGCAAACCGTTAGTAAATCTGACCCCAAATGTCAATTTTATATTTTGACATGCTGCATTGAAAATTAGGGCTGTACAATATATTGAAATATCACAAATGTGTATATATATATATATATATATATATATATATATATTTACTGTTTGTATGTCTCTATTACAGTCTAGTGCTGTTAATATATAATAAATATAACATATAAAGCATATAATATAAANCTTCAGTTTTTAAATATATTTAAATATAATTTAAATTGAATAAAAAAATATTGTATCACATACTGCATATATTTATGACAAGAACTGGTGTATTAGTGTTGTTATGAACATTGCTATTATATTCAGAGATATGAACTATTGTTATATATAAAGGCAACTAAACAGGTGTAGCACTTTACCATCTAACAGGGGACCATTGTCCTTTTGTGTAGTGAAATTACTACAACATGTACTTGCTGCTGCTGCTTAACTATCATTTACACTTTAACTTTAGAAATGGTAACATCTAAATTAACTTTTTAAATGTTGTTCAATTCAAAAATATTACCACTTTATACAGTGTATAGTGATTCTGTGAATCTCAAAATTACTGTCAGAGTCCCCTGTTAGATGGTAAACTGCGACACCTGTTTGGCTGATTTGCCATTTCTTACCATCACAAACACACTGTAAAGATTTTGGAGGTCAGATCTCAAATTTTTTTTATGTTGACTCAATTGAAATATATGAAGTATGGATATTCATTTTGCATTTTTCCCCTGACTGACAGGTGATGCTTGTTGCCCAATCATTATCCATTAACTGACAAGATTAGAATGTTATATTACAATTAAATTAGAATAGATATGTGTCTGTGACTCATTATAGTTAACTATAGTTAGTTGTTTTAACAATTGCTAGGACAAGGGCTTGACAATAACACCCGCTAACCCGCCAAATGCGGGTAGATTTCAGCTGTGACGGGTAAGACCAGAGTAGTCAAATACACGCACGCAGATGTCAAAATGTCGGAGTATGGATATGTGTCAGTATATTATGTACATGCATTCAGCAGCCCAATTAAATGTTTGTATGTCATTTATGTTAATCAAACAACAAAAGATAAATAAATATTAAATAAACCTACTGTATCTGAAAAATAGTTTAGGCTATTGTTTGTATTTGTAATTTGCTAAATTGCTTCTTTGTTCTTTTTTGTATAGCCTAATAAAAATAACTTACACAATTATAAAATTTATCATATTATGGTCATATTACCCACCCGTACATACCAGCTGATATACCATGTAGGCCTAGTCTTGATTTAGGTGGTTAATCTGCATTTGAAAGTTTGAAAGGGTTTTAAATCTAGCTAATCAAGTAAAATTACTCAAAATCAAGTAATTTTAGCATGCCAAAGTCAACTTTAATCATATAAAATGTAATTTCCCAACAGCAAAATTATGGCCAGTGAAAATGCTGAGTGGCTAGTAACTTTGGAAAACCACTAGCCACAGTGGCTGGTGAGCAAAAAAGTTAATGTTTACCCCTGGCTAGGACACATTTTTCAATATTTATGTCACTTTTTCAAAGCTCTTCACTCAGTTCTCCAAACCAGCTTTCAGCTTCACAGCAGTTAATTTCACATTCAGAATGCACTAAAACCACCAAAACACTTCAATTATGTCTCAAATCATGTCTTTTTTTTTTTTTTTTTTTTTTTTTGCTGTTCAAAATTCACTGCAGTTTGTTACAATGTCATGTTTACATTAGTATACAAAATTATTTCTTTCTTAAGTTTTATTAAGTTTCCCCTTATGTATAGATGATGAAAATGATGAAAGACTGACATGTAACTGTTCAGCTACACCTAATTGTTTTAATAGTATTTCATTTTTTTTAGATTTGGAATATATTTCAATATGATACTACTGTAGAAATATTGCAAATTTTTGTCTAAATAATAACTGTGCGAATAATTATGAAATGTGTCCTATAGTGATTGAAAAAACTGTAATAGCAGCTGTAAATGTGGTCTTATTTATCATTCAAAATTTGTGTTAAACACATTTACACAAACACATGTAGATGGTCAAAGTATCACTGCCTCTATAGGATCGTTCACACCACCATCCTGAGTGACTAAAGACACAGAATGATAATATGCAGTGAGAAAGTCGCAGATACTAAAAACTTAATGAATTAAACGCTTTTTGTTTAAGATATAATTTAAAACCATGGTCTAAAGATTGAATGATTTGGCCATAACTCATTATTATCATTGATATTCTAAACATAGGTAATTTCGTGTGTATTTAGAATTGAGCTTGTTTTGTGAAGTTAATTTCACATTCAAAATGCACTAAAACTACCAAAAACACTTAATTTATGTCTCAATTCTTCACAAGACTAGCAAAAGTCCCCCCCAACAAAACAGGAGCATTACACAATGTTTTCTTTTGTACTTCTTTACAAAACAAAAATAACATTATCTACTGTTTATAATTCACAGTAGTTTATGTTACATAATCCATGTTAAATTAGATGGTGATGAAACAAAGACTAACACTTGTGTAGGTGTTCAGCTTACATGTAATTATTTTGATTGTATTTGTTGTTTTTTAGATTCAGAATATATATCAATATGGTGTTACTGTAGAAATGTAGCAAATTTCAGTCTTACTCGTTTTTGTGTTGTGTTGGGTCTTGAACTTATGTTGAACAGTTTTGTAAAGAGTATGTAAGCATGTGTAAATTGGCCTGAATAGAACATTAAGCTTTGGTGATGTTTGTGTCTAAGTGAGAAATGAATTGTATGTTACATGACAAAAAGTTATTTGTTATGTAACAAACTGCAGTGAATTATAAACAGTAAAAAGTGTCAATCTTGTTTTGTAAAGAAATTTTACAAAAGAAAACAAAAGTGACAAAGTGTGTTTGTTGGGGGAAAGCTTTTCTAGTCTTGTGAAGAATGACATGATTTGACACATAAATTAAGTATTTTAGTATTTTAGTATTTTAGTAATTTTAGTATTTTTACCACTAGCGGTGGTAAAAATTGTTTTAATTTAATTTGGGTAAATCCCAGCACCTTCTCTTGTTTATTTGAGAAGTTCGACAGGTTCTTCTACATTGGTAACGGTATTGGTAGTTAGTGAGCTTGTTTGTCTGTACCTCACCAGTGATAAACTGGCCCTTTTGAAACCTAGTGTATTGAATCAGAAATCAGAATCAGAAAGAGCTTTATTGCCAGGTATGTTGTTTACACATACTATTTTGTTTTGAATTTGTTTTAGTGACAGAAGCTCCACAGTGCAACAGAGTGACAGCGACAAGACAAGACACATAATAAAAGGAATAAAATAATAATATACAAATTTACAAGATAGACAAAGTGCAAAAAAAGCAAAAAACAATATATAATATAGACAATTGTATGTGCAGTTATGTGTGCAAATTTTAAGTATAAGTAAGTGTTTTAAGTAAATGATGTGTAATAGTGTAATAGTGTTGTGTGTTCCATGTTCGTCAAGTGTTCATGAGATGGATTGCCTGAGGGAAGAAACTGTTCCTGTGTCTGGTCGTTCTGGTGCTCAGGGCTCTGTAGCGTCGACCAGATGGCAACAGTTCAAAGAGGGAGTGTGCTGGATGTGAGGGGTCCAGAGTGATCTTCTTTGCCCTTTTTCTCACTCTGGATAAGTACAGTACTTGGAGAGTGGGGAGGGTTGAGCCAATGATTCGCTCAGCAGACCGGACTACCCTCTGTAGTCTTCTGAGGTCAGATTTGGTAGCTGAGCTGAACCAGACGGTAATTGAAGTGCAGAGGATGGATTCAATGATGGCAGAGTAGAACTGTTTCAGCAGCTCCTGTGGCAGGTTGAACTTCCTCAGCTGGCGAAGGAAGTACAACCTCTGCTGGGCCTTTTTCACAGTGGAGTCAATGTGAATGTCCCACTTCAGGTCCTGTGAGATGGTGGTGCCCAGGAACCTGAATGACTCCACTGCAGTCACAGTGCTGTTCATGATGGTGAGTGGGGGGAGAGCAGGGGGGTTTCTCCTGAAGTCCACGATAGTCTCCACTGTCTTGAGCGTGTTGAGCTCCAGGTTGTTAAGACTGCACCAGACAGCCAGCTGTTCAACCTCCAGTCTGTAAGCAGACTCGTCTCCGTCCCGGATGAGGCCGATGACTGTGGTGTCATCCGCAAACTTCAGGAGCTTGACAGAGGGGTCTTTAGAGGTGCAGTCGTTGGTGTACAGGGAGAAGAGCAGTGGGGAGAGGACACAGCCCTGAGGGGCGCCGGTGCTGATGGTGCGGGTGCTGGATGAGAATTTTCCCAGCCTCACTAGCTGCTGCCTGTCTGTCAGGAAGCTGGTGATCCACTGACAGACAGAGGTGGGCACGGAGAGCTGAGTTAGTTTGGGCTGGAGGAGTGATGGGATGATGGTGTTAAAAGCAGAGCTGAAGTCCACAAACAGGATCCTCACATAAGTCCCTGGTCTGTCCAGATGCTGGAGAACATAATGCAGTCCCATATTGACTGCATCATCCACAGACCTGTTTGCTCGATAAGCAAACTGCAGGGGGTCCAGTAAGGGTCCAGTGATGTCCTTCAGATAAGCCAGAACCAGTCTTTCAAATGACTTCATGGCCACAGACGTTAGAGCCACAGGTCTGTAGTCATTAAGACCAGTAATTTTGGGTTTCTTTGGGACGGGGATGATGGTGGAGCGTTTGAAGCATGAGGGGACTTCGCACAGCTCCAGTGACCTGTTGAAGATCTTTGTGAAGATGGGGGCCAGCTGGTCAGCGCAGGTTTTCAGACAGGCTGGTGAAACGCTGTCTGGGCCTGGTGCCTTTCTTCTCTTGTTCTTTCTGAAGACCTGGCGCACATCATCTTCACTGAACTGAATTGTAGGTGTGGGGGAGAGGGGGGTTGTTGGAGGTGTGAATGGTGATGATGATGATGATGAAATGTGTAGCGGGGGCAGCGGGGGTAGTGCACTCTACACAATCCAAACCCAATCCTGAATACACATGAAATTACCTTTGTTAAAATATCAAGGATGAGTTATGGCCAAATCATTAAATTTTTTTGACTACAGTTTTAAATGGTCCTTTAAACAAAGAGAGTTTGTTTGTAGTGTCTTATTCACCCAGTACACCAAACCAACTTTTTAGCTTCACAGCGATTCATTTCATATTCAAAATGCACTAAAACTACCAAAACACATAATTTCTCAAATCAAGTCATTTTTCAAGAACACTAGCAAAAGTTTCACCAAACAAACACACTGTGTCACTCATAAAACACTATCGACAGGCATTATACAATATTTGTTTGCTGTTTTCTGCTGTTCAGAATTCACTGCAATTTTTTACATGATGTTACAGTAAAATTGTTCCTCCTAGGTTTCCCCTTGTGTATAGACAGTGACTTAAGAAAATTTTCTAGCCATAAATGTTTTTTTCTGGCCATGAAACAGTTTTTGCCAAAACAAGCAGTAATGACAACAACATTTTAGATACCAGTGAAGATTTAAAATTCTCTATTTCAATTTCAAGCCCACATCTAAAACCACAAGCCTAATTGATATAAATGTAAAACATTATTAAAGACAAGTAAACAGTCAGTAATAAAATTATTATCCAAATGATACAAATAAAATGAACCGTCCTTTTCAGGTTTTTCAGGTAGGTCTAAAGGCCAGAACACACCAAGCCGACGCCGACGAACTAGTGGCGACGAAAGCAGACTGCGGGGTTGGCTCACGTCGGCTGCGTCGGGGAAAAAATATGTGCTTGAACACACCGAAAGAACTTCAGCCGACTGTCAACTAGCACACGCGTTCTGCGCCTGCGTATAAATGAGATATCTGTCTATTTAAGCAGATATATTTGTCTATATTCGTCATTCAAAAACGGAAAGCGAAACTATGACTGCATGTATACAAACCATAAATAAAGCAGGGCTTGCTTACCGTTTTGAATATCAATCATGCTGATCATGTTCTTTATTCCACTCCGCTCATGTTATTATGAAAATATTCGTGCATTCGAGTGCTCAGGTAAGATGACGTAAAATTGGAACAACCTTCTGTCTGTGCCGTCATGACTTATTTGCTTGCTTTCATAACTTTTGCTTACTTTCTCGTGAACTGACTGGTTTGCTATACACACCCAATCAGAGTTCTGTCTCTCGCCGACGGCCCGACGCCGATTCTAAAAGGTCAAATCGGCCGAAAAAAAGCCGACGAGGACCAACTTCAACCGACGGTGTGGAACACACTGAGGAAACTTAGTCGGCCGACGAAGAAAAACTGCCCGACGGCCGACCGTCGGCTTGGTGTGTTCCTGCCTTAACAGTAGTTTTCAGATACAAGAATTAAATAAAGTAAGGAAATGTAATATAACACTGCATAGCCTTCACTGTAAATTAAACATCTTTATTAATGAATACAAGTTACAAAAGTTATTCAGTCAACAGAAGTGAGGGATAATTTTCTTTTGCCTTTGTTGTTTGATTAACATTAAAAACACAGACAATGCATGGATCTAAGATACTGATACTGTATATTAAGACCTAACCAACTATGTTTACTGGGATACTCACTATTTTTTGACATATTTTTTATTAATCTGTCCACTTAAGAGCAAAATGTCATGCAAGACAGCTCAGTTAAATATTTGTGGGCTGTCAAGAGATACTGATTTTTGAGCATGTTTGTGCACACAAAACTTTTCTCACAGCACACAAGATGAGCTCCCTTTTGTGCCTTCTTGCACTTGAAGATTTAAATGGTCAAGGCTTAAACTCTCTTGATGATGCAGCGCTGACCCATCAACTGTCCCAATCGTTGTTTATGTTTGTTCACATTCATGCTTTGTTAGAATTCATAAAAATGCTACCAGCCAACTGGCGTGTGACACCGTTTTATACACTCGCCAACACCAATTTTTACTCACATTTGGCGGTTGGGCAAATATTAATATTAGGCCTTGTCTATATGTACATGCTTTTTTTCAAAACTGTTCAAATTAAGTTCAAACCCGAACATAATATTACATTAAATAAGACATCAGTTTGATATATTTCTTTAGTAATATCACACTGAAATATATTTTCAGAATCTAAAAAAATTATCTATCAAAATACTATCAAAACAATTAGATCTTGCTGAACATCAGTGATAATGTACTCATGTCCTCAGTGATAATCTGATAATATTTAGTTTATCTAGTTGTCATAAAACCAGACAATACATAAAGCCTGCTGTTTAAAAATCAAAATTCTAAGTTTTATGTTGATTATTGCATCTAAGTCTTAAACAGTTGGCTCAAATTAAATTAACCCTCTACCGCATAGTGTTGCCATATGGCAACATACTTTGTGTTCATTTCCTTGCCACTATCTCTTTAAGAGAACATTCTTGTTTTTTTGTTGGTAAGAGAAGACCTTAGTTTAGCCAATGATGTGCTTTGGTTAAGTCACATGACATGCATTTTTTTCTGTGGCGCGATTTTCTGACAGACTTCCGACTCTTGTCGGTAGTTGCTGAAAGCAAACTAAAACGTCAGTAACAAACAAGGACCCGCCGATGTCACATTCACAAAAAAATTGTTAACATCATCTCAGGTAAGTTATGATTACATATTCACCACTCAAAAAAGTTTTTATGAAATTAGTTTTTGGTAAATCGATAAAATGTCTGTGTTGCCATATGGCAACACTGCGCAATAATGGAATGACTTTATTATAATAGGTTAGCTAGCTAGCAAAGGCCAGCTGCAGTCTGTTAATATGTAACAATAAATTATTGTTAAATTATTAAATAAAACATTAATGCTAGTGATATAATGTTGATTAGTCATATGTTAAGGACTGCCGTGGCATTTGTATTATGGATTAAATCAACATCAGAGACCTGCCACCACAGCCAGTATACTGGCCCAGACCTACCACTGGCCTACCGTTGTGTCTCAAAAAGGCAGGTGCAAGTGTCTGTAAGTGTATTGTTAGGGTGAAGTGCACCAAATGTGATGTGTACATGTGTCTCACCTCTGAAAAAAAAATGCTTTTTAAAGTTTCGTACAGAAAAAAGGGGAAGTTTCAAGGATTATGGGGGATTTATCTTCATAACCGTCCTCTCATAAGATTGCGTAATGTTTAATTTTCATGAACTGCAATGTTTTTGGTTTTATGTCAGTGTTTTATGATACATGATGAACAGTATTAGACTTGTTATTAACTGTCTATATTTGCAATTTAAATAATATTCACGAAAAACGTAATGAAATTCAAAGAATATAAAGCATTATTTACATTTTTTACATTTACATTTATGCATTTGGCTGACGCTTTTATCCAAAGCGACTTACATTGCATTATACTATACATTTGTATCTGAGTATGTGCAATCCCTGGGATCGAACCCATGACCTTGGCATTGCTAGTGCCACGCTCTAACCACTGAGCTACAGGAAAGACTCTGCAAATTATTCTGCAAAAGGAGAATAGAATAAATAAAAGCACAAGATGTTGGAAAATAAGTATAAGGTGTTGTTTATATTTACTGCTAAAGCTTATAATAGCACCAATTGATTCAATACAAACAACATTTCTGAGGAAAAATATTAACTATATACACTTACACTTATTCTAATTTACTTCCACTATTGTACGTTGTTGCCATATGTTGCCATATTTAATATCATAAAGTACACAGCACTTTAAGTTAACCCATTCTAAGAATAGAAAAAGAGTCAAATATTTTTTTTATACATTTATCATAATGCGTGCGGTAGAGGGTTAAATTTTAAAGTTGATCTGAAACTAAAAGTTAATTGAGCCAACTGACAATTTTGCAGCAATGCTGAAGTCAATATAAAATTTGGAGATCTGACCTCCAAAATCTTTACAGTGTGTTTGTGATGGCAAGAAATGACAAAGCAACCATCGCACTTTACCATCTAACAGGGGACTCTAACAGAGTCAATTTGTTTAACAGAATGACTGTTCATTATATAAAGTGATGACCTGCAATTGTTACCTTAAAGTGCTATTTATGCTTGATTTAACCCCTAAAACTTTGTTTTGTTGGTATATACTGATGTGTGTTCATTGGTTTATTGACCACGGTTAGTTTGTTGATGTTAAATAATATTTTGATGTGAAAAAAAATGAGTTAGTTTTTTAGGTTATCATTTTTTGTTCATCATTCTATGCCCAGTTCCACACATGTTAAAGTGTACATGGTGAAGTTCAGAAGCAGCAGCATGTGCATGTTATAGTGATTTCACTACACAAAAGGACACTGGTCCCCTGTTAGATGGTAAAATGCAACCCCTGTTTGGTTGCCTTTACAACCTTTATATCCTTACCCTTATTTTGGATCAAAACAGTTTTATGTTAATTTCATTGAAAATCCTCAGTTGGATCCTCAGAAAGAAAAAAAATGAGTTCATATTAGGGATGACCATAATTAAACGACAGTAAGACTTTTGACCAATTAATACCTGTAGTAAACAATTTAAGTAATTTTTAAAGTAATATGCTACACGTATCAGTCAAAATTGTGTTTTTTAAGAAGAAAAAAAATAAGTTGTCTGTTATTTTAACATTCAGAAATGTAAAATATGTATCATTTACAAATGAACACCAAACAATATGCTATTTTATAAAATAAAAAAGATAAAATGTGCTGCTTTATGCTGCTATTTGCACATGCAAAACTAAACTTGTGGTATTTTAATGGGTCACAGACACTTATCCATTATTATTTAATTATAATTTAACCTTCTAATCTTTTCGGTTAACAAATAATGATCAGTTAAAGGGCATCGGCGGTCAGTCAGGAAAAAAAACATCCAAAATGAACATCCCTACTTCATTTCAATTGTCAAAAAAAATGTTGAAATCTGAACTCTAAAATATTTACAGAGTATTTGTGATGGCATAAAATGCCGAAGCAATGAAACAGATGTCGCAATGCACAATCTAACGGGTCCAAAGGCATTTTGTTTAATCATATCAATATTCACTGTATAAAGTGGTCACCTGCAATTGTTACATTAAAGAGCTATTTCTGCTTGATTTAAAGGTACAATATGTCATATTTTTGCAGTAAAATATCCAAAAAAAACTAGGCTAGTGTTATATATTTTGTCCAGCTGATTACTAACAATATCTCTAATGTTTTCAACTACTTCTAAATCATGAGAAAATTCCAATTCTAAACAGTGACACGGGGCAGTGCAGTCGCCTGTCATTGACGTCAGTTACCCTTTGTTACCGCCTTTACTGACGTAGAAACCACATGACAACAGTGTGGTGGACAAATGCGGAAGTAGTGTCTAGCGTCCAGCAAACCACTAGCTAGCTTCAAGTAGTTCCTTATTTACTTCTTGCACGTTTTATGGTGGATTGTGTTACTTATTTATGGAACATAATTACTGTTTACCATCTGCCGCTGGTTCTGTCGACAAGGACAGCTCCCGTAAACGAAAGGGTACGGGCCAACCAAACGACCCAAGAAGAGTTTGGGACAAGAGGCATACACGCCAAACGCGTGGCATCGCGTCTCTAGACCCGCGCGAGGACGCGTCTGATCCATAGTCTGATCGCGTCTTTGCATTGACTTTGTATGTAATCTACTCGCGCAAATCGTTGAACTCGCGTTTGCTATGTATGCCCACTTATTGTGTTTGAATGTACACGAGTGTATATATTTGTTGAAGTGGTAATTGTTTATATACAATTTAAAATATATCAAATGTTTTTAATAGTTTACATAACTATGTGAAGTGCATATTCTTAGGTCACAATGAAGTTGCAATTCATCATGCTTTATTTTATATATTAAAAATGTGTTTTCTTGAAGACTAAAGTTTATGCAGGTGCAGTGTTATTGCATTTTGTTATTTACTGATTTTTTTACACTGTCTTATTTCACCTGACAAGTTAAACAATGTAAATAAATACAGTTAGTCAGTTAGTGTTATACAGAAATATGAATCAATTATTATTGCAAATGATATTGGTAAGTTCAAAATAACATTTATTATTATTGATTTGAACACTTGAAACTGTGATGTGTTATCACACCATCGAATTGGACAAACATTCTAACATCTATGACTAAAAATTTCGATGTAAACCTTCCATTACTCGGGTCTAATTCAATATAATGAAACTATGACATCAAACACAACATTTATAAAACTTTACCTCATCCGTTAAATCCATGATTTATCTTTCCGTCGGATTGATGGCCGTCAGCGGTTGGGTAGAAGACAACAAATCCCATCATTCCACGCACCTTCTTAGCGTCATCAAACCACGCGATTGTTATTGTTTTGGTAGTGCGCCCTCAAGTGGCAGATTTTACGAACTGTAGCTTTAACCGATAAAACTTGGTTTTGTTGTTATAAATGAATGTATTCAGGTTTGTTCAGCAAGTTTAGTAACTGACTTAACAAAATTAGTTAATTTGCCAATAACAGGTTACCATAACAGTTACAATAACAGGCTACCATATTTTTTTATTCACAGTTCCGTGCCTGTTTTCACACAAGTTAAAGTGTACATGGTAAAGTTAAGCAGCAGCAACATGTGCATGCTATAGTGATATCATTACACAAAAGGACACTGGTCCCCTGTTAGATGGTAATGTTTGACACCTATTTGGTTGCCTTTACATTTAGCAATATTTTGTAAACTGATTAGCTCTGTTTGTAACAGTAATGTTCATAATAAAACTAAAACACCAGTTCACATAATTTAATTGAGATAACTGACAATTTTGCAGCAAGTCAACATAAGATTTTGAGATCTGACCTCCAATATCTTTACAGTGTGTTTGTGATGGTAAGAAATGGCAAAACAACCAAACAGATCTGGGAATTTACCATCTAACAGGGGACTAAAGGTTACCTGGAAAATCCAGCCTCACCACTGTACCAGCGGATGAGTCTGGTCGGCCATTGAATCAATTCGATTTCTAGGGCGGAGCAAATCCGAGCAAACAGGAAGCGGAGTAAACCAATCAGAGAAGGGCAGATATGACGTTAGCAAAGCGACAAGAGAGTCAACAGCGAAAAGTAAATAACTAATGTGTTTTTTGGTCATTTAAAACTGAATTCACTGCTGAATAGAACAAACTCTTGGGTCTCCCGTGTGCAGTCTTTGTTGATATTGAAGGGACTTTCGCCGCACTAGAGTGACGCTGTTTGCGTCACTGAAATAAACGAATCTGATTGCACGGTACGTTTTGGAGTCGACTCGAATCGCGACGAAGGGCAGACTGACCAGACTGATATATCTTGTAGATATATATCAGTCTGGCCTTGCCAGGCAAGACTAAAGGCATTTTGTTTAATCAAATCAATATTCACTGTATAAAGTGATGACCCGCAACTGTTACCTTAAAGAGCAATTTCTTCTTGATTTAAAACAAAACTTAGTTTTGTTGGTATAAACTGATGTATTTAGTTTGGTTCATTGATGTTAAATAATATTTTTGACTTGAACAAAATATGTTAATTTAGATGTTATTATTTTTATTCATCATTCAATGCCCAATTCCACACAAGCAAAAGTGTTCAAGCTAAAGTTAAGCAGCAGCAGCATTTGCATGTGCAGTAGTGATTTTACTACACAAAAGGACACTGGTCCCCAGTTAGATGGTAAAGTGCAATTAGCAATATTTCATACTGTTCATACTTACTGTTTACTGTTGTATCCCATATAACTAAATATAATATATAATAATAATGCTATCCATACAAACCCAGACACTTAAAACAAACTTAAAAGACTTCAGAGTTCAAAGTTTTAGGTTGACTGTTATATTGAAATTTTTCAGTTGGTTCAACTAAAGTGCCTGTGTAAAAAAAAAAGACATTCAGTTCGCATAATTTGATTAAATCAGCTGAACATTTTCAACGCAGCAAGTCGATATAAAATTTTGAATCTTCACCTGATATAGTGTGACACCTGTTCAGTTGCTTTGTTTTTTGTTTTGTTTTTTACTTTGGTTGATGAGAGTTGTATTTAATTTTATACTGGATGAGTATATATTTTGAAATACTGTTTAAAATGTCAATTTTAAATAACATTTCATATTAATGTAATGCAAAGTTTAAAACTAGTAAGTTTTAGGCTTTTCCCCCCTTTTCTTTTACAAGGTCACAGTTTGCAAATGTGTTAGTGGCTAAATTGGTCAAATATTATCCAGATGTAGAACAATGCATAAATGATTTCTATATTAAAAAACAAACAAACAAAAAACATTTGAATATTTTGTTAATTTACATGGTAATTCTCTCGGAATGTATTAGCATTAGAGTGAAAGAATAATTAAGATAATTCAAAACATTTCTATAATTGGCCTAGTAGTATAAAAAATAAAATAAAAGGTTCCTTAAGAAAGCAGCCTGTTAAACAGCAGCTCGCAGTCTCAGAGCCTTTTCTAGGACAGCAAGCCTACTTAGTTTGTTATACACTATATATACACTACCATTCAAAACTTTGGGATCGGTAAGATTTTTAATGTTTTTAAAAGAAGTTCCATCTGCTCACCAAGGCTACATTTATTTAATTAAAAATACAGTAAAAACAGTAATATTGTGAAACAATTTACAATTTAAAATAACTGTTTTCTATTTGAATATATTTTACAAAGTAATTAATTCCTGTGATGCAAAGCTGAATTTTCAGCACCATTACTCCAGTGTCACGTGATCCTTCAGAAATCATTCTAATATGCTGATTTGCTGCTCAAGAAACATTTCTTATTATTATCAATGTTGAAAACAGTTGTGTACTTTTTTTCAGGTTTCCTTGATAATTACAAAGTTCAAAAGAACAGCATTTATCTGAAATACAAAGCTTCTGTAGCATTATACACTACTGTTCAGAAGTTTGGGGTCAGTAAGAATTTTTATTTTTATTTTTTTGAAAAGAAATTAAAGAAATTAATACTTTTATTCTGCAAGAATGCATTAAATTGATCAAAAGTGACAGTAAAGTCATTTATAATGTTACAAAAGATTATATTTCAAATAAACACTGTTCTTTTGAACTTTCTATTCATCAAAGAATCCTGAAAAAAAAATATTGTGCACAAATATTTTGTACAATTTTACACAATAAATGTTTCTTGAGCACCAAATCATCATATTAGAATGATTTCTGAAGGATCAAGTGACACTGAAGACTGGAGTAATGATGCTGAAAATTCAGCTTTGCATCACAGGAATAAATTACATTTTAAAATATTTTCAAATAGAAAAGAGTTATTTTAAATTGTAAATTGTTTCACAATATTATTGTTTTTACTGTAAGTTTAATTAAATAAATGTAGCCTTGGTGAGCAGATGAAACTTTTTTTAAAAACATTAAAAATCTTACAGATCCCAAACTTTTGAACGGTAGTGTATAAGAGATATAAGGAATTTTTTGTAGTATATAATATAGACAATAATAAAGTGTATAATGTCAATAAAACAGTATACAGCAAGTAAAAAAGTAATGTATTAAATAATAACAACTACCCTCTAAACAATGTTTTGTTCCGTATCTCAAGAATCAGTTCCTTAAGCAGCCTGTTAAACAGCAGCTCGCAGTCTCAGACCCTCTCTAGGACAGCAAGCCATTCAAACAATAGAGGAGTGTGAACAACGTGTGTTTATGGGCAATTGCAGTTCTTGCTCCAGCCTACAGGGGTGCTGCTGAGTATGGGCTTAAACTCTCACACACCTGTAGGTCCCCACTTGGTCAAAAATGAGAAAAATTCACCAGAGCGTTTTTTACTTGATTTTAACATGATTTAAAGCATGACCAAGTGGGGACCTGAAAAATGTCCCCTCTTTGCTCGGTGGTCCCCTGTTTGTGAATGTGTTATGACACAATGTCCCCTGTTAGATAGGTAGACAAGTTCACACACACACACACTATCCTTGTAGGCACTTTCCATAGCCGTGATGATTTTTATACTGTATAAACTGTATTCTGTCCCCCTACACCATAGATAGGCAAGTTCGGGCCTAGAGAGCCGCTGTCCTGCAGAGTTTAGCTCCAACTCTGAAAAAGAAAAAAACACAACTGCCTAAAGAGCTTGATTAGCTTGTTCAGGTGTGTTTGATTCTACAGGTTGAATAATTGTAATATCACAGATGAAGGTGGTGCTGCTCTGACTTCAGCTCTGAGATCAAACCCCTCACACCTGAGAGAACTGGAAATCTGTCCATTAATAAACTATGAGATTCAACAATGAAGCTTCTCTCTGCTGTACTGGAGAATCATCACTGTAAACTGGAGAAACTAAAGTAAGATCATCTCTGATAGTCACATGATCTCAGACACATTCTCCAGTAGTTTCTAGTGTGATTAAATCAGTGTTTGGATTATAATCAACATTAATAAATGTTTTACATTAATCATATTCAGTAGCAGTGCAATAATATGTGAAGCTGTGTAAGAGCCATGTTTTATATTTCAGTTATATTTTCACATTTAATATGTAAATTTGGTTTAACAATGTTTTGTTAATTTGAATATATTTCTTTTGTTTATATTTATTCTTACTGCACATGTTCAGTGACATAATTTTTGCATTGCACATGCAAAGGTAACTGCACATGCAGTAAAGATTCAGACGCATGGTGGGAAAACAAAAAGCTTTGACTGTTATCATAATTGTAATACAGCATAAACTGGCCCAAACAAAATCATTCTGAAAGCTTTTTTTTTTATATTAAATATATTATTAATATAAATTTATATAAAATATTAAAAATATAATTTTACATTTTCGTAAACTTCTATAACTTTTCACTTGCATTATTCTTTCACTTGCATTAACTTTTCACTTGCAGTAGTATGGCCAAACTGGCCATACTACTTCTGAATAGGTTGTCTACTCAATAAATTGCATGGAAATTCTGGAAATATATAATTTAGATCACTCAAACCATACATGGAAATGGAAGAGTCCGTATATGGTCACCAATGAAGCCTGAGTGTCATCTAGTGTAAAAGTTTGGTACTGCACCCAAACAAAATCATTCTGAAAGCTTTTTTTTTT